>VWYK01064533.1:16143-32085 GCA_013399775.1 Semnornis frantzii | reverse complement strand
ATCCCATATTTCCATAGAAATCTGTGCATTTAAGAGAATGTGGGCATACTTACAGCCACATGAAGAGACTCAACACAAAGCTTTTAAAATATTTATGGATGTAATTTCCATTTCTTGTTCAGACCAGCCTGTTTCTTTTGGTGTGCACCAAATATCGGATATCTACAGTGCAAATCTGTGACTCAGCCTTAAGTTCCTAAGTTTTGGAATTCTTACCCAAGTAACTTGGTTTCATTTTAAGGCATATTTATTGGTTTGGTCAGTTCTTCCTGCCCACGTAGAACTAATGGTCTCTCTCTCCTGCCTGTAATTGTTCTTCGTGTCTTCTGGGTATTGTAAAGCATACTAGATCGTTGCATCATTTCCAGATTTTGCTTTTCCTGTCTGAGTGAGGTGACCTGCATGAAGAATACTTCTGAGTTTTCAACAATGCTACATTGAAAATGAGATGAACTGGATCTGTTAATTGCTGGAGCTGTTACTGTTTCTTTGAATTTAGATAAAGAGGGGCAGAAAGTTAGGATCTAGGTTCATTCTGAGCAGCAAAGGTACTTTCACATGCTTTATTTCCCTGAAAAGTGAATGCTTGAGTGGTGTTATGACTTTTGTTTGGAGAAACAGAGGTATGTTTTGGTTTGTTTCATATCATGCATACCCAAGTGCATGTGCTGGTGATAGCCCAAACAGGCATTCCCACCTGCTACCTCTGCAAAGCAGATTTGGAATCTTTATTTTATGCATTAACATCAGTAATATTCATAAAATAGGGCATGAGGATACACTGCAGTAACCTTTTCTTACAACCACAGTAGTTCTAGAGCAGAAACAGTAAAATAAATATAAGTAGTCAGTAATTTTGAGTACAACACTTTATTGTACTCTGTGGTGAGTTTATGATTGAAAAAAGGAATTTTTTTAATCCTTGATATTGAACATGAGAGATACATTGCATCAGTACAATCTATTACCTCAAACAAACATTTTGTTTACATTTTACTTCACTTTCTTTTGCAGTATAAAGAAATGTCAAAATTATTACGAAGTCCTTGGGGTGTCAAAGGATGCAGGTGAAGAAGACCTAAAGAAGGCTTATAGAAAACTTGCTTTGAAATTCCACCCAGACAAAAACCATGCACCTGGAGCAACAGAGGCTTTTAAAAGTAAAATTCCATTTTTACTTAAAATATCTTTTATGGTTAAACTTTGTCAGATTATAATAAACTCATCAGCATTAGTCACTTCTCTCTTTGAAAATCTGTCAATGTCGTGTTTCGTAGCTAATGTTAAACTGATGTTTTCATTCAAGAAAGTATTTCACAGGATTTTAGGCACTGGAAGGGACCTCTGGAGATCTTCCAGTCCAACCCCCCTGCTAGAGCAGGGCCATAGAATCTAGCACAGATTGCACAGGGACACATCCAGACAGGGCTGGAAAGTCTCCAGAGAAGGAGACTCCACAATCTCTCTGGGCAGCCTGTGGCAGGGCTCTGTCACCCTTACATAAAGAACTTCTTCCTCATATTGAGGTGGAACTTCCTGTGCTGTAGCTTACTTCTATTGTCCCTTGTCCTATCCCAGGGCACAAGTGCAGAGGCTGCCCCTGACCCCCAGCCCTCAGATAATTAAAGACATTTGTTAGATCCCCTCTCAGCCTCCTTCTCTCCAGACTAAGCAGCCCCAGGCCTCTCAGCCTTTCCTCATAAGGCACTGCTCCCTTAATCATCCTTGTAGCCCTCCATTGGGCTTTTATTATCTTAAGGTACACCTAGAAGTATGGAAATACAATGTGGTCTTTTGCAGTGGGGTTTAGTTTCAAAGGATTAACTGTGATTTTCAGGTACAGAGTGCAAATATTTGATCTGTGAAACCAAGCTGCACTTTTTACTGTTGTTGACTTAATGTAGTCAATGACATCTTGCTGTCTTGGATCTTTACTATACTTGAGCTTGAAAAAAAAAGCCAAATAATTGATACCAAAATGGAGTTTTTACTGAATCACATGCCATGGTAAGTACCTTTCCCTTAAAATTCTTTTTGTGTGGGTAATTACTTTTTTCCACACAAACCCACTTAAGTTCAAACATGGCCTTATTAATAGTTGCCTCTGACTATTTCTTAGGTTAAATTTACAGTCTCGCTTTACCTGATCTAAGGCTGCCAAGAGCAGCTCTGCACAAGCAAAATTGTTGAGGAAAAGCTTTTTAAAGCTCAAAACTACACAGGCAGAAATGAAAAACGTGACTTTCTGAGAAACTATCATGCATAAATGAACAGTCTAATTGTGGTGCTTTTTTTGTTTCTTTGTTTTTCCCAAGTGAGATTTGCATGCAGACACTTGAAAAAAGTCAGTGGGATAAAACTCTTAAATTGGGGAGGTAACAAACAAAACAAGCCATACCAAAAGAAAGTTCCGAGCACGACTTCTGATACAGGCTTTAAGGAGTAATTGTGATAATATATTAACAATTCCAGGTGAAAAGAAGATAGAATATAGCAGGAAAGTTGATTGCTGATGATTATTTTAATGCAACTCTGCGATGGCTTTATCTGAAAAAGATATTACTCTTATAAAATTAACTCTAGCTCTATGCATAAAATAATTTTTTCTTGTTAATATAATTTAAATTTTTGTTTTTGTTATTTAATCTGTAACACATCCACTTGGTACAAGCTTGATTTCTTCAGTTTAATTTCACTTTCTGATTTTTAACTAGACGAGACTGGATGTGGCACTCGATGCCATGGTTTAGCTGATTAAAAGGTGTTGGGTAATAGGTTGGATGTGATGATCTTGAAGGTCTTTTCCAACCTGATTAATTCTGTGATTCTGTGAGTGAATAAACAAAATTTTGTAAGGAAATGTTGACAGCAAACTATTTCATAAAGTATTTTTTCTTGCATTGAAATTAATCTTTTTGTGTGACTGGGGAAATTTATTATTTAATTTACCTTTAAAGGTGTCTGATGAGTTTCTAACATCTAGGTGAGAAAAGGAATTTTGTGTAACTGAGGAAATTTATTATTTAGTTTACCTTTAAAGGTGTCTGATGAGTTTCAAATATCTAGGTGAGGAGTTTCATAGTAATAGCTTTATTCATAATAATGCTTTATTATATATGTAGCATATATAAAATAAATTTAAAATAAAGCATATACATATAATGCTTTATTTTAAGGAAAGGTAACATTAGAATATAGAAGTGATGGTTATGTTAGTGCAAGGTACTTACTGAGATCTTTAGTTATCTAGTATTATTCTTCTGTGTTGTACTGAGCAATCTCCCCCAGGTTACATTCTGGAATATAAAACTTACGCAAATGAAATCACTTCAGATCTCTTGGAATCTCTTTCAGTAACTTAACAAAAAATCTTCCCTTTGAAACTTTGGAGCAGTTTTGTATGTCTTTTATTTAAAGAAAATTAGGTTCGAATGAAATCTGTCGGGAATTCACATCAAATAATCGAAACCAAATAGTCAAAGATTGATGACTATCCTGTGACATGATGGCATCTTCACTTCATGTGCAATCATCCCGTTAATGTCACCCAAAATTCTTAATTGTTGGGAAAATCTTAATTTTTCCTATCAATTTTGCCTTTGCACTGAATAACGAAGGAACCTTGTAGCAATACTTGGTGTCAGTAGTGTACATCCTGCTCCAAGTACTTTGTCTTTTTTCCTTCATTTAAAGGAATTACTGATGGGTGTTTCTAAGGGCATCTTAAAAGGCACATAGCTAAGATTCAACTTGTCTTTTAGATTGGATAATGCTGAAAACATTAATTATGCAAAGCCTCAGTCTTACTGGCCTGTGTTGAGGTTATAGTTTTGCACCTCTCACAAACTTGTGATGACTGATGGCTTTTCAATACCGAAAAACGTGATCTCTGCCTTGCGTCAGTTGGCTGCAAAGGCAACCTTTTGTTGCAGAGGCCTGGAGGGGAGAGGAGGGAAAGCAGAAAGAATTTAACACAGATATGACTGAGTGAAGATTGTTCATCAAGTGCAAACAGATTTTTTTCCTTTAGTCTGCAAGAGCTGTATGTCTGTGACACAGCAGCTAGGGTTAAAATCTTGTAAAGTCAGCAGAGCTTGTGGTGGTTTTTCACACTGATTTTTTCCATGCTCAACTAACTCTTGTTTGTTTGTTTTTTTTTTCTCTTCTGAAGTTATTGTGATAATTTAGCTTGAGAAGGGTCAAGCATCCAAGTATTCCAAATATCGAAGTTGTATCGACAGCCTTAGGAGCACACATGTTCCTGCCATGCATACGTGTTGTACTCTTAAGGTTGTCATGCAAAAATGTACATTATTAATGTGCAGTTCTGGAGCCCCCAGCACAGGAAGGACATGGAACTAACTGTTGGAGCAGTTGAGGGCCACGAAGATGATCAGAGGGCTGCAGCAGCTCTCCTATGAAGACAGACTGAGAGAGCTGGGGCTCTTCAGCCTAGAGAAGAGAAGGCTTTGAGGAGATCTTATAGTAGCCTTCCAGTATCTGAAGGGGGTCTACAGGAAGGCTGGGGAGGGACTATTTACAAGGTCTTGGACGGACAGGACTAGGGGTAATTGGTTTAAACTGGCAGAGGGGAGATTTAGACTGGATGTCAGGAGGAAGTTCTTTCCAGTGAGGGTGGTGAGACTCTGGCACAAGTTGGCCTCGAAGATTGTGGCCACTCCCTCCCTGGAGGTGTTCAAGGCCAGGTTGGATGAGGCCTTGAGTGACCTGTAATAGTGGGAGGTGTCCCTGCCTATGGTGGGGGGTTGGATCCTTGAGGTCCCTTCCAACCTTACCATTCTATGATTAATGTAATCCTTAAAGTATCTTGCAAAGCACATAGAAAAAATACATTCACATTCTTATAGATAGGGGTCACCACTCACCAAATGAAACCAAAGAAACCCTACTGAGGCTATGATGTTTTTAAGCTAGGCTGCTAGGGCAGAGGGAACTTTGCAGTTAGCCGGCTTCAAAGCTTCCATTGTCATGTTTCCTGCTTCCTTTTTGTAATTCCAATGAAAGTAAGCATTGCCACAGGTGTTGGTGTTCTCCTAGAAAAAGAAACCAAGTTCTCCTGCCTTGTGCCTGGTTCAGTAGGAGAAAAGGCCTTTTAATAGTGTTGCTGGGAAACTTTGTGGAAGCTATGCTAAGAAAAGTAGAGATGTTTCTGAGCCTTGTTCTACTATAGCTGATTCGTAACACCTAGGGAAGGACATAATTTGCTGACTGTTCTTGACTTTGAAATTGCACTGTTTGTGCTGGAATAGTTCCTATCTTTCATTTATGGGAATTGTCTTTTGTTCCTTGCTTCAGAAATTGGAAATGCATATGCTGTGCTGAGCAATCCAGAAAAACGAAAGCAGTATGACCTTACAGGCAATGAAGAGCAAACCTGCAATCACCCTAGCAACGGTAGATTCAACTTCCATAGAGGCTGTGAGGCAGATATTACTCCAGAGGATCTATTCAACATGTTTTTTGGAGGGGCCTTCCCAACAGGTATTTGTATACATCAGTTTAACCGCTGTGATACAGTGCTACTGGCCGAAGTGGCATTAGAGTTTGTGACATTGTAGAACCACTAAAATAACTCAACCTTGCCTCTGACCCCAGGTCTTTAATGTGCATCACATTATTTTTCATCTAAGTGCTGCTAAATCCCAAAAATGTGTTCAGTTCTTTGGGGTTACTATGGTGATTCTGTGGCACATGAAATCAGTTGTCTTAGAGCTTGAAATATTTAGACTTTGAAAAGTAAGATCTCTTAAAATTATGTGTCATTGTTCAGTAATTTTAAAAGCTTTCTGCTGTTAGTTCTGTATTGGCCTCTAAATAGTTGGGGGGTTACATGATTTAAATGTGGATATTTCTTTCCTTAGGTAGTGTACATTCATTTTCTAATGGTCGTGCTGGCTACAGTCATCCCAATCAGCACCGTCAGAGTGGACATGAGAGGGAGGAAGAGAGGGGTGATGTATGTTTATACACCATTGATTTCAAACTATGGATTGTGAATTTTGCTGAGAGTCGCCTTCGTGTTTGTACAGGGGCTCCGTACTGTAGAGGAAGATTTATAATTGCTAGTCCTATACTTTGAAACTTGGGCAGGTGGTAGTCTTACTGATAAGTAAACAGACATACGCATTTGGGAAGATGATAACCTGGTTTTGTGAATCAGTTATTGTATGTCACTATCTTACTAGTGGCTGGTACTATTAGCCTAAATATGCCACTAACTCTGATCCCTAATCCTTATCTACATATAAAATTTTATTTGGACTGCAGTGAGAATTGAACTTAAAGCTCAATGTTCATCTGTATGAATGTTATGCACATCTGTGTAATTACATGTGACTGTATAGATGAGGCCAAACCATGGCATACAATGTAAATTAATCCAGCAATTCATTTAGAAATCAGTTATGGCTGCATGCTAACCCATGGATGAACTCCTGCAGCTTGGGCACTCTGAATGCTGTGTATGCATGAGAAAGTTCAGGTAACACCACAGTGTTTGCAGGTTCGTAGCTGTTGTATTCCTAGCAGCTTTCGATGCTTAAAGCAGAATGCCATGCTTAGTGTTAAACCTTGTCAGATGGACCTGTTGACTTAGTGCTGTTTTGTGAAATACCCGAATCACTTTTCTTCCTTAGGGAGGTTTCTCTATGTTCATTCAGCTGATGCCTATTATTGTGTTAATCCTTGTCTCCTTGTTGAGCCAGTTGATGGTATCTAACCCTCCCTACGCCTTATACCCAAGATCGTAAGTAACACTCAATTACATTAGCTTGAAACAAAGGGAAGGATATGGTGATAATGCTCTCACACTTAGAGCACTTTCCATTAGTCCATCCATGATGTCCCACAGTGAGGAAAGGGAATTAATGTATAGGCAAAGAACAAAACTTGAAAGTTAGGTACCAAGAGCCTGCTGTATCAGTGTAATGGAGGACAGAGGTCAGCAATACCTGGAGTTTAGGAGGTCTAATACAAGGCAGTGGATCCTTGCAACATAGCAGGTCGCAAAGGCTTTTGCATCTCAAACATTTGATCAAATTCTGGAACTTAATAAGGCCTCTTACTCTTTAGGGGGCCTTCTGTGCCTGCAGTAAGTGAGTCAAAAGCAACTTTCTCCTTGTTTAAGTTTTGAACTAGGTGAGGGCTGGGTAAATGGTCTGTTTTTCATGCTTCATTCTAAGTGATGGTAAAGTTACTTACCTTCATTTTCTTGCAAAGAATTCTACTAGTGAACCTTAACCTGGTTTGTACAGTAGGATATAAAAATCTTTTTTTTCCTCGAGAGAAATAAATTTAACCAAGCATGCAAGCTAGCCTGTAGACTTAGCCCACTTGCCACAATTATTTTAAAGGTCTTTAGTTGCTTGCAGAGCTCTCAGCCCCACCACAGAAAGGTTTCTCCTTTCTTATTTTTTGGAGTTCTTTATTTCTAGAGTATGATGTTTTTCCCTTGAGTGTGATGTTTTTCCCTTCTGCAGCTAAGCTGTCATGATGCTTATAAGCAATTCTATGCCAAAATGTTTGCACACAATATTTGGTTTTTTAATCTGCGGAATGCCAGCAGGAAAATGGATTCGTCAGGGCTGGCAGAAAACACTTTAGACTTGGAGATGCCTGTGCCAGGTTACTGCAGAATAGTAACCTGTTTTTCTTTCTGCTAAGTTTTTAATTTTCTACTATCAAACATTATATTTGCCTAAATGTGTCTTAATAAAGTGGGATTTTATTTTTCAAGGGTTTAAGCACAGAAATTCAATGTTCAGATAAATTAAGTAGTTTTATTCTGTGGCAGATTATATAACCATTCACTTCATTACTTGCCTCGCAATGGCAAGTTCAGTAATGTGCTGCTCTTCTCTAATGACGATGTATTTTTAAAGTGTATTCATGGTGTGAAAAAAAATCAGTGTCTAGTTTCTCTCCTCTCCTTTATTGCAGAAGTACAGGGCAAGTCATACAAATGCAGACAGAAAACTTGCACGTTGTATATTATGTCAATAAGGACTTTAGAAATGAATACAAAGGAGCATCGTTACAGAAAGTGGAGAAGAGTGTGGAAGAGGATTATGTGTCCAACATTCGTAACAACTGTTGGAAAGAGAGGCAACAAAGTAAGTTTGGTAATATTGATGTCATTTCATGAAAGTATGTACTGTTGGAAAAAAAAAGATTGCCTCAGGCAAGAAGGAAGTGCTTGTATTGTTGAAATATCTAAGTAACAACACAAGTGCAAGGTTCTTTATGGTTTCTAACTTCTCCAGGTGTTCCCAGTGTCACTTAATTTCTGTTTTACTCAGTGGCCTAACAACTGTCAGCGAATCATCAGCAGTTTTAATCTGCTGGTTTACTATCTGTGACCATTCCTCAGAAAATTAAATACCACAGTGAATTGATAATGAGCAAGAAAGTGCTCTTTCAGTTAAGGACAAAAGCTAAGCACTCTAATTTCTTCCATGTCATTTTATCTTGGAAATATCTAATTTCCCTTTCGTATATAGATATTTTTNTATAGGTAGATAGATAGATATATAGATATAGGTGCTTTTGTATATAGATATTTAAAAGAAAAGCCTCTATAGGTATTTACAGCAAGGAAAAAGAATAATCTGCCTTGGACCACAGTACATACTAAGCACATGCAGCATGTAAATCAGTGCTTAGTATTCTGCCAATGCTGAATAATTTTTCTCCCTGGAGTTGGTACCTTGGCTATACTAGATCTTAAACCCAGGAGGTTTTAAGTTTCCATCTACTTTAATATTATACAAGAAGCTCTTTTCTTTGAAAAGCCTTGAATTCAGAGTTAAAGCAGAAAAAACCTGAATGGCACTGACCATCTCCAAATCAATAATTTTTAACCTGTTATTCCATTACCTTTGATCATTTTTTTGAACCTTTCATGCTCTGTGAGACCAGTGCTATTGAAGCAACATCAGTATTGAAGCCAGATGGTTTAAACTTTTCATCTGCTAAACTTGAGTAACAGTTTGGTGGATTAAAGAACTGGTTAGTTAACTGTCAGTAAACTGAGCAAAAGCAAACAGAATGCTCTTCTCTGAATTATATCACGTGTTCCTGCATAGCTCTACTCTTTGTAGTCCAGTGACGCCAAGCCTTTCAGCTGAGATGGTCTCTTAGCTTCTCCCAGGTGTAAAAGACTGCCTGGCATCACAGCTGGTCAGAGGCCTGAGGAGGAAGGACTGCATGCCCGCTGTGGAGTTGGCTTGCACAAGCTGCATTGCCCATGCATAGCAGGCCCAAGAGTCCCTGGAGGGTTTATGGTCCTTACTCATGAGTACATGTTGCTTATGCATAAGTAAACCTCTACAGTTTTAAAGATTATTCCCTTCCAACGCTTGTGGGCAGAAAACTGTGCAGGTGGGTCCCATGCATGCAAGAGAACCACCAATCCTTGGAGAGGAAACTTCCAGATTATTGGCCAGATTACTAGATCAGAATATTTTTTCCAGGTTTTTCAAACACAGGAAGTCATCACAGAACCTTTGATTATAATTCTTAAGAAAATATCAAAGACTCTTACATTTTTCCAAGTCTTTTGGTCATCTTGAAATGTTTGACTATGTTCACTCTTGATGAAGTGAGTAATGTTACATCTGCAAGTGGTTACTAAATGAATGATTGGTTATCTTATAACAAAATAGTTTGCAAAAATGAGAGCTGATTATTCATAGAAAATTAAAGACAATACATAGTCCAGCACAATAAAAAGAGTACAAATTATTTATAGGGGTTTTTTTTCATCAAGAGTGTAGATCTTATGGGTAGTTTGCTTTTATTGACCCAGTCATTGCACTTAGATTTACTGGCATGTTGCATTTGTGTCTGCTGTAATACATGTACTGTCTAAAATTTTCCTCGTGTTTCCATGGAACTTCCTGTGCCTCAGCTTCCACCCACTGCCCTTTGTCCTGTCAGTGGGCATCAACCAGCAAAGCCTGGCCTCATGCTCTTGGCACTCACCCTTTACATATTTAGAAACATTGATGAAGTCACTGCTCAGGCTCCTCTTCTCCAAGCTAAGGAGCCCCAGTTCCCTCAGTCTCCCCTCATAAGGAAGATGTTCCACTGCCTTCAGTATCTTTGTGGCTCTGTGCTGGACTCTCTCAAGCAGTTCCCTTAAGTCCTTCTTGAACTGAGGGACTCAGAACTGGACACAAGATTCCAGATACAGCCTCAGCAGGGCAGAGTAGAGGGAGAGAACCTCTCTCAACCTACTAACCATAGCCCTTCTAATACACCCCAGAATGGCACTGGCTTCCTTGGCCACAAGACCGCATTTAGTTGAGATGCAGTTTCCAACTGGGGAGGGAAAGAGGAAGAAGAATACCTTTCCCATTTTTCAGCCTTTATTCTTGACATGCTTCCTGTTTTAAGCATGAACAGAATCTTGGACAAAGTAAAGAGGCCTATGCTGTGTGTACATATTTACTGAAAAATATGTGATGATTCTAGTATAAAGAGTATAAAATATCCTGAAGGTGGTGACTGTCATGTTGTTTGCTATTTGCAATTTATCAGATTGTGAAAACTAACCAGATTGATTTTGAGTCAGCAGCCCCTAATAGATTTTCTCTCTATATAGAAGCAGTTGATTTTGTGGGTTTATGGATTTAAAATACCTGTTACCTGTTGGATCTCCTTGACAGTTAAAAGTCTTTCCAGTATTGATTGACGTTTAGGAATGCCTTGCTAATCCATTTGGAGTTGAAGGGATGAAAAAGATTTTATAGAATTAAAACACTCAGCAATGTCAAGCTATTGAATGCCAGTGTAACACAGAGCTCTTTTATTAATACCTGTGAACACAGGGCAGGCTGAAGCAGCATGAGCTGAAGTAACATGCTCAGCATAGAGAATGGATTTTTGGGCCCAGGCAAGACACTAAACCTGTCAATAATATGCAAGATCACTGAGTGTGCCTTATATTTTTAATAAGTAGTAGGGGATTTGGTTGGTTGGTTTTAATCAGGTGCTGCTGAAAGAAATAGGAGAGTGCTGGAAGGCTGTCGCCACTGACGCTGCTCAGAAAGATGAAGTGCTTGTGAAGATCCAGCAGGGGGAAGCTGTATCAGTGCTGGTCAGGAGGCATCAGTGGTTAGTTAGAAGGAAAAGAGGACAAGAATTAAACCTTGAGGCGTTCTGTACAGCTCTGAGAAGGAATGTATCATGTGCAAAGCCTTCAGTTTTAACCTGAAAAATCTTTTCTCCGTTTTCCCTTAAAGAAACAGACTTACTTTATGCAGCAAAAGTGTATCGGGATGACCGCCTCCGAAAGAAAGCAGACTCCATGCCCATGGACAACTGCAAAGAACTGGAGCGGCTGACCAGCCTCTATCGAGGAGGGTGAACTACTGCTGCACACCTACATCTTCACACACGCCACTATCTCTCTTGTAAATTAAGAGGAGATGTAGTTTTCACCGTGAATGCTGGAGAAGAGGGGTGGATGTCAAACTCTACTGTGTAGCTGTTTCCAGAAACCTTATGCTGAAATATCATTTAATGGCTTCTTTACCTACTGTGAAATATAGGTAACTTTAATTGTCTATAGATTTTTTCCTTCCAAGCTTCCGTGAATTCTTTCAGCGGAGAGAATAGCTCAGAAAGGATGCTATACCTGTAGAGACTTAGTCATAGTGGTTCTCCTCTAACATATTTGCCATGTAAATATCTGTGGAAAGAACACTTTGTGTATATATGAGTTAAATGACTTTCTATTTAAAAAAAAAAAAATCAGAAATTTAGTTCCATACAACATTTTGTCTCACCGATGGAATAAATAGTATTGATTACATCACTCCTATTCAGATGTCAAGTGTGTGGAGTCCAAATGAGAGTTTTTACTATTTTAATCTCTAACTCTATGTAAAATCTTCTAGCTTTACCAGCTTAGAGGAACTTGTTATTTTTAAATATAATGGCATATATTCCTAAATATCTGTTGAGGTATGTTGATCTGGTGTAGAGTAGCAGTTAGCTGTTGTAGTTTTTTAGCATTTCTAAGCAATGCTGAGAGAACTTTTAAGAATCACACTAATCTCTTTTCATTTGCAAATGCTGTACAGACCATTGTAAGCATTGCTTTTAGTACTTGCAACAGTTTACAGCAGCTCTACCAGTAGTAGTAAGTCCATACGTATGGTTAACATGCATCCATAGCTTCCTTAATTTTCACTGGAAAGGCAAACATGCAATATTAAATAACATTAAAGTTAAAATAAAAAAAAAAAAAAAAAAAGGCGGGGGTGGGTGTGCAACCCGTTGGGTTTTTTTTTCTGGTAGGCTTCCATTTTCTTACTACTTTTTTATTTAAGCTAGGTCCCAACACTGATTCCTCATTGGGCACCACAAATGGAACAGGGAAATATTGCTAAGGACAAGCTATGTGCCTTTCAACACTTTTGCCAACTCTTTAAATGTTTTGCCTAGTTTGCAGTATGTTCCTACGATCAGAGCCATATCAGTTGTCCCAGAGTGTAGGAAGTAGAGTATGCATTTTTCTGGACCAGAATGTTGCAGGAATAGCTTCCTAGAAATGAGCAAACACACCCTTTGGCTCCTGCACACAAGATCATGTAACTCAGCAGCCTCTACATGGAAGCTCTATGTAGCCACACCTGCTGATGCAGAGAGGTGTTTTGAAGCAGCTAAGTACAGTGTACTTAAAGTACTTTATCAAAAGTTGTGTTGAAAATGTTTTTAGGTTCAGTAGCTGATGTTTTTACATTTTAACAGTGCTATGCAGGAGAATGTCTCTTGTATTTGAGGACGTCCAGTGGCTCGTGCTGAGGGCAGTGTTGTTTGAGAAAACTGCTGTCTTTGGACAACGCTGTCAGGTTTTGTGGAGCTAAATTCTCTGCCTACACTGAAAGTCTAAATACTTGACTGACGTGATTGGAATTCCTTATGATCTAGAGCAGGATTTGACTTTAGAGATACGCTAAATGCAGTTGCTCTAAGTGACCCAGAAATCATTTTGCATATATACCTTTTCTAAACTGTCCTGCTGGAAATGTCCTCCATTGAATCGGTGTAACGGGAGACTAGCTGCAGGTTTTTAACTAAGCAGCTGAACCAGCATTCAAGGTGGACATCAAAGCCTGAGGCACAGAGCAGAACTACAAGCTGCTGAAACAACAATGGAAAAGGGTTTCTGCACTGGATGTCCTCACTAAGGTGGTAAGTGTGCAGAAGTAACGGACAGGCACACAAATGTTTGACGTTTGCAATAGAAATTTCCAGCAAAAATGTGATTCCCCGGATTTTGTAACTGTCCAGAATGTATTGTAATTATTCTAATGAAAACAAACTCTCAAAGTACATACTGGTACTCCTGTGTCTTCTTAACAGAAGGAAATTGCTCCAAAGGCTTTGACAAATACCTGGGCCTTCCCATTCACAAAGGAGTCTGAGCTTGCAGGTGATGTAGCTAAGAGGAAAAAGGATACATAGCACGTTTGTCAAGTATCAAACAGTGAACTCGTGAAGAGATGGTCACAGGATGTTAGGGGCTGGAAGGGAGCTAGCTACATAGATCGAGTCCAACCCCCCCTGCCAGAGCAGGACCATAGAATCTAGCCCAGGTTGCACAAGAATGCATGTCCAGAGAAGGAGACTCTAACATCTCTCCAGGTCATAGCAGAGCTGCCTGTAATGATCAGATGAGTTATGTCTTCTCTGCAGCTCCTTCTGCTGCAGCTAAGCAGGAAAAAGCAGGAAAATGGACAGATGTCAAGCTGTGTCAGGTTGGTTAAATCACTATTGGTACTTCCACAGACTGGAATGATGCAGTGGATGTGCCCTCTAGCAACCCAGGTTTAGAAGTGAGACCTGGGCTGCCACATTTCATTGGAATACCTATTGCAAGTGCCATTTTCAGAGAAGGAAACAGTTACTGTGTTTACAGTGGTGGAAGAATGCTACTTAGCACTTCCCAGATCAAATAGTTGCACACTTTGAAATATGCAGTGATATGCAGAAGGATGCCACAATTTCCTGTAACAGGAAATCCTGAAGATTAACCTGCTCAAAACCTCAAAACAGGGCTTGCAAACATTCTTTTAATATTCCAAGTGGGTGTTTCTCTCCTCATAAATGTTACTTTTTTCTTAAGTCCGAAGTTTTTTTTTTTTCTTCAGAAATGTCATTATCTTGCCTGGTTCTGTTGAGGGAATCTGCTGGAGAGTTCAGAACACAATTTCTTAAAACCAAGATGCTGACTGAAGAGGGTGGAGTGCTTGAATCTGAAAAGATTACCTTTCTTTAGAAGGTGAAGTTCTTATTAAAATAAGTTACTGGAAAAACACAAATGGATTTGAAGAGCCTGACTGAAAATCCCTCAGCTTTTCTAGCTATCTAGACTTAACTCCTTCTATTTAGTAATTACATGTTTTTAACGTAGAGGTAAAGGTGGCATGAGCATGGTTCTTGATTTCTCCTTTAAAAGGGCAAGCAAGAAAGTCCTGCAAAATAGAGGAATCTCTTGGCATAGCATGAGAAAGGGAGATGGCTGGAATCTGCTGAAATACAAAATTAGTATGTTCTATTTATGGAGCATCCTGAGTCACAAGTGAGTTCAGTATTCACATCTGATGAACATTTCCCAACAAGTTCTCAGACTGCTGAAGTAAAACAGGATGAAATTTTAATTCTATTTATTTTAAACAAGTTCTGATTCTTTTACAAGTTTCCAGGAAGAGAGGTAGAACCTTAAAGTCACTGATCTGTAAGAGAGACATTTGAAAGAGGCAGACAGCTTTAAATTATATGCATTTTTAATATAATAATGTAATTAATGCTGTAAAAGGATTGAAATGGGAAGGCAAGGATATGCTTTCTGAGGCTGGTTGTTCCATAAATTTAATGCATCCCCTGAACAGTTGTTATTCTAACAGATCTGTCAAAGGGAGCAGAAGGAAGATGTAATAGTAAAAGCAAGCATTTTCCTTTAAAAATTTTCTTTTGTTTTTTAATCAGTTAATATACAAATTCTCAAAGCTATAACTTTAAAAAGTACTGGCTTCCCAGTTGTCTCAGTCGGGTTACCGGAGTGCAGCCAGTTTTACTAGAAGGAGCTTGGCCATACCTGTTCATGGGAACCAACAGTCAGAAGCCCTGGTGCTGCGCCTCCCATCTAACCTTGCAGGCACCACTGATGGCTCCGTGTTCCTTTCCCCACACTCCTTTGTAACTCACTGGTGAGAGCCTCGAGAAAGGGTACCACATAGCAGATATAAGAGTTTTGTACCATACCTGATGTAAAGAAATATGCATTATAAACTGTCCTCCCCACACCTCTCCAGGGTAACTGAGATTTCTCCCTCTGGCAGGAACTGAGTGTCAGATTTCCCTGTGCTTTTAGAAATAGTATTAGAATATATGGTTTGGTTACCTTATCCTTCATGCAGAATGTACTTTCCCTGCTAACAGTGGTTTGCTCTGTGTATAGGCTGTCATTGAAACATTAATACTGATGACACAGGAGCCATCTCACAGATGCTTTTGTATAGCTTTCAGTCAGCATGACCAGGAAACAACTACAATTGAACAGTGAGCATCATAGAATCACAGAATGGCTTAGACTGGAAGAGACTTTAGAGATCACCTAATCCAACCTCCTTGCCATGGGTAGGGACACCTTTCCAACTAGACCAGGTTACTCAAGGCCCCATCCGACCTGGCCTTGAACATCTCCAGGGAGAGGAGAATCCACAACCTCTCTAGACAATCCATTCCAGAGCCTTGCCCACCCTCATAATGAAGAGTTTCTTCCAAAGGTCCAATCTAAACCTGTTCTCCTTCAAGTTAAATCCATTTCTTTCCTCTTGTCCTATTGGTGGACACTCTTGTAATAAAAACAAAAAACAAAAAACAAAAAACAAAAAAAAAAAAAAAAAAGTC
>VWYK01064533.1:0-14615 GCA_013399775.1 Semnornis frantzii | reverse complement strand
GACGTAAGTGTGGTTCCGTGGGGCAGCCGGGCGGCGGCTGGGGTGCGGGCGGCTGCTTGGCCGGAGGCCAGCGGGGAGCGGAGGGGTCGAGCGGCGGTACGGATGGGAAGGCGGTGGTGGGAAGGGAGAAGGACCCTGGAGGGGCCAGCTGTGGGGCTCCGTCCGCCGGCTCGCTTTGAATATAAGTAACGTGCGGTCCGTCTCTGCCCCCAGGACCTGAAGAGGTTCCTGTACAAGAAGCTACCGAGGTAACCGGCGTGGGGGGACCGAGCCGGGTGCGGTGTGTGCCGTCGGCGGTGCTGGAGGGGAAGGCGCTTTCAAATTACAGATCACAATCCGGACGCTGTCCGACTGCTGGGAGATGTTAATTGCCGGTTTCTCTCGCTGTACCGGGTGTCGACTAGCTAGGCGCTTTTGGTTTGTTGTTTAAGCGAATTGGGCGTACCTTAAAACTAAGGCAGCTTAGGCTTTCACTCGTTCGTTTAATAGGAAGTGTGCTCATCGTGTCGTGATGAGGAGTGGAAAAAACACTCCTCCTGACTTGCCTAATCTCTGGTAACTACCTTTTCTATAATTGCCGGTTACAAACAGCGTTAAGGAGCTGCAGTCTGAGTGCAAGCACTCTGTGAAACTGGCACTCGTGGATTGAGGATGGCAAAGAGAGGCACTTGCCTCACGCGCAAGCTGTCATCAGTAGCATCAGTCCTCTTTCTGAACCTAAAAGTTCTGTGCCTTGAAGAACATATGGGTTTATTTTGTATCTCTCTAATGCTCTAAGAGACTGCTTCTCAATGGAACGAGTTCCTTTTTAATGAAAGAGTGAATTAGTGCAAACACTGTTTACACCCCCATATTTTCCACTTCCGTGCAGATTTGTTCAGGAAAAAATATCTTAGCTACTAATTGCTAATTGTGTTTTTAAAATTGTTTTTTTTCTTCGTTTTTGGCAGCGTTGAAGGTCTCCATGCTATTGTAGTCTCAGATAGAGATGGTGTGCCTGTTATCAAAGGTAACTTAAGCTTCTCACTCCGCCCTCAAACGAAATCCTGACTGAACAGTAGGGGGTGGAAATGTACAGCGGAATCTGCCATGGTTATCCCCAGTTGAAAAGTCAAATTAGGCTTCAAGTTCAGTAGTTGGATATGTACCTGTTAAAAAGTTGATCAATTTGATTGTGCTCTCCATAATTGCAGGCAGNTTGTGTTTTTAAAATTGTTTTTTTTCTTCGTTTTTGGCAGCGTTGAAGGTCTCCATGCTATTGTAGTCTCAGATAGAGATGGTGTGCCTGTTATCAAAGGTAACTTAAGCTTCTCACTCCGCCCTCAAACGAAATCCTGACTGAACAGTAGGGGGGGGAAATGTACAGCGGAATCTGCCATGGTTATCCCCAGTTGAAAAGTCAAATTAGGCTTACTTCAAGTTCAGTAGTTGGATATGTACCTGTTAAAAAGTTGATCATTTTGATTGTGCTCTCCATAATTGCAGGCCACAGATTATTTTTTTTTCTCAGTTAAAAGAGTTGAGGTGCTGTAAGGTCCTTGTATCTTCAAGTCACAGTTTGATGATCCAAAGTACTAGGGAGAGCTCGTTGGTATTGCTTTGACTTGGCTGGTGTGTACCCAAAAGCAGCTGCCATCTCCTTTACATGTCATCTAATTCAGTTTGCTTTTGGTACTGTAGTTTTTATCATACCTTGTGTCCAGAGAAGGGCAATAAGGCTGATGAGGGGCCTGGGGTNTCTCTTCCAACCTGCGTGATTCTATGATTCCTTGTTTAAAATGTTTTATACATTGTAAGGGCACTTGCTTAAGAATACAAAGATTCAAGTGTTGCAGACTTTTGTGGGCCTTTTTTCCCCAAAGTATTTAAACACCTAGCAGAACTTGCACATATTCACTTGTCATTCAAGTGTGCCAGTCATCAGCTGAAATTGGTGCAAACCCGAGTGACTGTGCATCAAAAAGGGAAAGTCTGTTTCTTAGGTATGCCATGGAGGACACTGATATAGTGATCATTAGCCACGTATAGAATATTAAATCATGTGCTGCCCATGGAGATTACCCTGTTCTCATTATGGAAGTGTGTAAGGTGTGCTAAGTGTTCCCCAAGAGCAGACCTCTTTTTGACGCAGCACTAAGCTGGATTATGAGTTGTGATGCAGTCATGGATGCCATACAAAGATCAGGATGTTCTTGTTTTGTTCCAGTTGCCAATGATAATGCTCCAGAACATGCACTGCGACCTGGCTTTCTGTCCACCTTTGCCCTTGCCACAGATCAGGGCAGTAAACTGGGACTTTCTAAAAACAAAAGTATCATCTGCTATTACAACACATACCAGGTGAGTAACCCCAGCGTGGTCTGTGCTCAGTGACCTGAACTGTTTCTACACTACCTTGAGCAAGGCAGAGAGGGTGTTTCAAGCTTTGCTAGACTTCTGCTTGGTTGCTGTTGAAGTATTTGTTGTTTGTTTTCTCACACTGCATAAATGGCTGAGCTAAACTTTCATCCTATTTGTTAACCTTCCTCATATTTCTCAAAACTGGGATTTACTGTTTGAAAATTAAGTTTTCTGAACAGGCAGTAGTTGGGAATTGGCAGTAGGTGCTGCTCCTGAATCTGTTAGGAAGGGTTTACATTCTCTTTTACAAGTGGTATTTGTTTATAATTAGGGACACCTAAAGTTAAATGAGCACATGCAGCCTACTTCATGGCTGGTCTTGCTGCCAGTATGACTTTGAGGTGAGCAAATTCTGAAATGCCACTCACATTTTCTGCAAGCTGGTTGTGTCCTAAAATCCATCAAGTTTCTGCTCCTTGTCAAGTTCTAATGGTGCTGAGAGTTCTTTATTCTGCCTGCAGTAAACTGACCAACTGTTTAGCCTATGGTATCTAGCTTTGTTTGGAGAATAAACAGGTGAGTTTAGTGCACACGTTAAATATGTTGCTTTGGTTCTCTTGATGCTACTAGCTTATTGCTGTGCTCAAAGTTTTGGTTCCGTATTAGTGGAAGAGGAGATTCTTCCATACACAGTCTGCCCTCTTGTAGCCTATGGAGGGTCTGGTCTCAGTGGTGCACTCTGCAGCGTTTTGCAGCTGAGTGAGATTTCAAGTGGGTAGCAGTGCAGAGAAGGGATGGAAACACCAGGACTTTCCACCTGCAGCTGCTTGTATTGCGATGTGAGTTCTGCTGATCTTGTTAACCTTGAATCTTACAACATAGGCACACTGAAAAGCCAGCTCTGTGGCTTTTGCTCCTGCTTGCTCTTAAAACTGCAGAGGCTGCTTACTTCTGAAAGAGTTTTATGTGGCACAGCTCTGGCATCCAATGTGTTAGCTGCTGTCTGAATGCTGTTCTCTCTCCTTGCAGGTGGTGCAGTTCAATCGCTTGCCTTTGGTAGTAAGTTTCATTGCTAGCAGCAGTGCCAATACTGGTACGTCTTCACCTGGGTTTTAGATACTGCAGTATTTTAAAGCCCAGGTGTTCAAATCATTGGAAATATGTTACCCAGATTTACTTTGTTCCTGCTATGCATTTGGTCTGCGTGTTCTGCAGGGGAGAAGGGAAACATCTGTAGATTTTAGGTGACTTGCTGGAGAAGCACATTTCTCCAGTGACCTTAACTTGTGCTGTGTGGGAGCACTCACTGCACCAGCAGGGACTGTGCCTTAAGCCCAGTTTTTCAGTTAGTTCCCAGTTATGTTCTGCAGTAATACGTGGCTTTGTCTTGTCACTTCTGTGGGGTGGGGAAATCCTTCAGGCCCCTGGCCTTCCTCCTGAGGGCATTGGATAATGAAAGGGCCAGCAAAAGGCATTTAATTCTTGCACAGCTGCTTGGGCCTCAGTAGCTATTGGCTTCAGCAGCACAGGGAATAGCTGCACTGCACGGCCTTGCTCCTGTTATCGTCAGGGGCTGCAGGCACCTTGCCTGGGGGTGCTCCCCACTCTTCCCATGGAGACTCAGCAGCTCAAGTTAAATGCTTCATGTCTTGGAAAAACACTGCCTGTGGCTTGAGAGGCAAGGGATCTGCAGGGTTTGGAGAGAGGCTTCTTGATGGTGGTGTCTGATGGGATGTGTTGACTCTTCTCTCTTTACAGGGCTGATTGTAAGTTTAGAGAAGGAGCTCACACCCCTGTTTGAAGAACTGAGGCAGGTCGTCGAAGTTTCTTAACTTGACGGTATAGCCAGAGTGCAGCATCCCTCTGCAGCCCAGTGGACAGGAAGATTCAATAATCCTCGGTTAAATAACACGTCTCAGAAGAAATACCACAGCTCCTTAGTGTACTAAGTAAGAGTAAATTGTACATAGTACTGAATCTGAAATGATCTACTAGTGTGTTGTAGGTGGATGTTACTTTAGGCCACACTTCTTGTATTGTGCAGTACCGGAGACCACCAAAATAGCTCCCATGGAGTTTAGCCCAGCCAGATCAGCGTGATGCTGTTGGCTCAAACACACAACCCACAGATCTCTTGCTTTACAGGGAAGTGGGCATGCCGTGGGGTGTGTCCTCAGGCCAGGTACACTGTGTGTTGGGACGCAGATCAGTTTTGCAGTGTTATCAGAGATGTGGTTGAAAGAGTATCGGGAGAGTACATTTACTAGCAGTGATGTGTTGGTACAATCAATAAATATTGCAGCTTTCTTATGTGACTGATTCTTTGGCAAGGGAATGCTACTAATCTGGATGCTAGCTGCATCCTGCTTCCACTAAAAAGAAAGCTATTTCTTTGAAAGCTGTTGCTTTAGGGGTTTTCCTGATGGACAGATAAAAGCACCTGAACAACATCTCACTTCATGGTTTGGGGTTTTTTTTGTGTAACATGGTTGTGAAGATTTCATGTCTCATAGTCTGTGTGGATTCATCATTGGTGACACTGAGCTCATTTACCTTTACGATTTCCAAAGTAAATAAGTATAAATAAAATATAGTATTTTTAAATGACAGAGCCTGGTGCACTCTTCTGTTACACCATAATTCTCTACAGTACATCAACTTGTATTTGGAGAGAACAGGTCTTTTAGTTATTTGCAAATGTACAAAATCCAGAAGTTGACAGGACAGAAAGGAACCAGCATATGCCTCTGGGGTGGTAAGGACATCCAGTACTGAGATGCAGAAGTTCTGCTGGTCCAAAACAGAGTACTTGGCAGGTCTCTGCCTCAGGCTGGGAAAATGATTGCCACTTCTCCCTCAGTTATACTTCACCTGCCTTCAGTGTTAGGCAGGATGGGGGGTGTGGAAATGGTCATGCTGGGAATTACTGACTCAAAAGCTCTCTTGGAGTAACAGCTGTCAGTCAGCAGTATTCCATTTAAGCTGAGCTCCTGAGCTTTCTGTTACTGGTCATTATAGAAGTAGCTGGACACTGCTCCAAGGCATTTCTGGTGAGAAAGCATTTGTGTTCTGCCTAGGACTTACTCTTGCTACTTGCTTCTGTTCAACCTGTCTGTGGCTGCTTCACAGGCTAGCCAAGCACCAGCTGCAGCTGGTGACAGACTAAGGTGTACTTGCTGCTGACACTTTAGTAACTCAGCATGTTCCTGTGAAAAAGGGAAGGTTGCTCTTGTGGTCACACTTCAAGCTTAATTTCCAAGCCGTTTTCCCAGAACAATGGTGCTGTGGGTGAATATGGTCTGTCTCTCTTCCCCTTACGCAGCCTTTTGTCCTGCACAGAGTCATCAAAGCTTCTAACTAAAGGGGAGATTCCAGGCAATTAAGCTTCTTCTTAAAGAGGAAAAAGGGAGACAAAGCTTTAACAGTGCAGCACAGGAATACAGAAGTTGGTAGTTTTGTAATGACATTTTATTCAGAAAACAGTCTGTATAAAAAATATTTTTTTAATTTATAAGTTGAAATAAAATGCTTATTCCTATGTATGTTCAAACCTAGATTTTCTTTATTATCCCAGTATGTTTTTCCACTCCACTCTTCTCACAGGAAGGCATCTATTGGACCTGCTGGATGAGCAGTACTAAGTCCTCTGCCACAGAAATTGCATAGCAGCAGAGGGTTGCATATGCTGTTTCAGCAGAAATCTGACCATTGGGCAGGGAGATGCCCTCCCTCCCCTCCTTTCCCCACCGCACTAGGAGGAACAAGGTTGCTCAGGAGGTCTTGCAGCTCAGTCACCTACAAGGTCTTGGCCAAGCTGATCTTGGGACCCTCCAGCATGACACATTTTGTTTCCAAACAGTAAACAGCTATTTTGACTACAGCAGCCAAGTAGCAGGCTTCCACTCCTCAACTGTAGCAAGCCACAATTGTGGCTGTTAAGTGTGTACAGGTGGAGATTCACATCAGGTCGTGTGGATGTATTTGTTTACATGTAGATTTTTTTAAGATGTGGGCTTTTTTCCTTAATTTAATATAATACAAGCAGTGCTTCCTTCTAAACAATTCTGGGGAAAACCTTGCTTTCAGTTCTCAGGGAGGGGAGGTGGGGGAATCCAGCCCCTTTGCTGCTAGTGGTGCTGGTGCCTACCACAAGCAAAGCTTTCTGTAGAGCCCTGACACCTATCCTTAGGTCCTGTGACAGCTCTGTCATATGTGTGCCAAGCCCACTGCCTGTTTCTGAACAAGCATGCATGCGGGATGCTGCTCACCACCACCCTATAAATGCCATTTGCACAAGCAAGCATCACTGCAGAGTAAACCTAAACCATGCAAAACCAAACTTGGCCAGAACTACTGTTGTGCCTCCATCACCTTGAAAAGGGCCTTGGGTTTTTCTCTGCATTGTAATACAGATATGATTTACAATAATGCAGTCATCTCTGTTGTTTTCCTCCTGCTTTAGAACATAAACAGCTAATACAGAAGAAATACTTAAGTTTCCAGAAGGGACTGGTTTTAAATACCTGACTTAAGGTTACAGAATATGCTGCTAAGGGTTAGTTGTGATGGAACTTGACAGAGGTTATGGAGAGTGCTCTGAATAACCACAGAAGTTCTAAACAGTAACTACTTGTAGGATTAGCTGGCAGATGTTTGCCTTGGGCGTGCACTACAGACCCACTGTGTGCATATCAAACCAACATTCTCATTTGGCAGCCGTCTCCACTTGTGCCTCAGCAGCCTGAGAGCACTCAGGTCTACAGCCCTGTGTGTTGGCCACATGCGTGTGCCCTCTGTGAATCACGGAGAAGTGTGAAGCCCTCCTCTTGTCATCCATTCCTTCCCCCTAGCAAAGGCGATTGCTGCTGATGGAGTGAATCCTGGAGGTGTGGCTAGGAACTGAGGGTGGCGTCACGCTGCTCCATTTGCTTCCGTATTTGTGACTGGAACAGAAAGATTGTCCATTGCTGTTGGCATGCATGTGGATGTGGGTGACCCAAATACTGGTATTTTTAAGGAACTAAGGCTTTCAAGCCTTTACATTGTCTTCTTATTGCTTCCTTCATGACTCAACATGTGTGGTCTGCACTGATGCTCCGTATTGTTTACCACCTACACAAGGAGAGCCTTACAGATGGAAGCAATTTCTTCTTAACAAGTACTTGTGTTAAATGCACATCTGGAAAATGCTAAAGCAGGTTTGCAGGCAGCTGTGTTACGCAAGAAATACCTCTTCCAGTCTGGTTGGCCTGGAAGCCAGAACAAGCACTCTCCTTTTGCAGGTGTGGAGAACTAGTGCAGTGCTAAGGTTCTGGGTGGCAGTAGTGAGGGTAGCGCTGCCCACAGTGTTGTGCCATCCTCTTACCAGTTTCCAGCGCAGGATTTTCATCCACTCATCAGCTTCTATTCCAGTTCTTGCACACAGGTAGTATGTCCTCAGTGGAAACACCAAACTGTAACCAAACAAAACTAGTTCTTAAATTGCTAGAACAACTGGTAGTTCTTCCTAAAACAGAGCTTAGCTGGCCTGCATCCGCAGCTGTTGAGACAGAGATAGGCAGGGAGGCAGTGTTCCCATTCAGTCTAGCTGACAATGATCACTTACAACTCAGGAGGATGCTGCCCCAGGCCCATAAGGACCAAAGACCCACATCTGGCCACAAAAATGGTTACTGTGTGTCCCACAGCAATGGCTGAATAGAGAACTGCACTTAATTTCCATGGATCTAGGTGACAACACCCTCCTGGATGTGTTCCTGTGTGATTGGTGTCGGTGATCCTGCTCTTGCAGGATCTTTCTAGGTCCCTTCCAATGTGTGACTACAGACATTTACATCATTAGGAACAGAAATGCTCATTAAACACAGGCTTACACTCTTCCCCCTCGCCAATTAAAAACCCCAAACCTTTTGCCAGTGGTAATTTGGCAAAAGCCATACAGGACTGAGGGATGCTGGCTGATGGAAACAGACTCATGAGTTAGAAAAGAGCATGGTCACAATAGGCAAGGGAGTTTCAGAAGCAGAAAGTGGTTACAATTCAAACTTCCCTGGCTATTTTGACCTTCCCAGCAAAATGGAGAAAGCACAGCAACTTACCAGAAACAATTGACTTTTTCCTGGGAATAGTCAAATTGCACAGCTGAGCATTCAGTTAAGTCAAGTGCCCGAATTGGTTCTGTGGCCTTAAAAACAAAATGGCTTTAAAATGGGAACACATGAAAACAAAAGCTAAGGCTAGCTTGGTTTATCTTCAGTGCATCTAGCCCTTTACAGGCACACTAAGTTTTTCCAGGTATAGGTACAATAGCTGTGACATCATAAATCCAAAGTAGCAAACAACATCAGTACCAACATGAAACAAATTCAGCTAAATATAAAACCCAGGACAGTCAACTTGGATCTAGACAACGACAGAGGAGATCTGTACTGCAGGGAAGTATGTAGACTGCTGAGGGTTTGGTTGATGCATTGTAATGTAACTGACACAGCAGTAAGTCTGGTATCACTTCCAGCTGAGATTTAGAAAGATAAGGGGATGATTACAGGTCTTATCAGGCCTATGCAGCTGTTGGAGATTAAATTAATTCTTAAGTGCTTTGAAACGATGAAGCTGAGTAGGGAGAAATGCAGAAGTGATGAGTCTGGTTGTGTGAGCAGTGTGTGTCTGAGTTCCTGGGGACTAGCCCAGGAGTGCTTTCAGGCTTAGGGACATAGGCCTTGTGTGTAACTGTCTCCCTTCAGAGTTTCATTCTCCCTAACCATAAGGTTTCTTTGATTTGTTTCAGCCTAACGCTGCTGAACAACTTGAAAGAGGGAGCTGAAGTAGATAGAACAGCTTGCCCTCTGCCCAAATACCCTCAGCTGTTCCCATGGCCCTCACCAGGTGTATGGAGGTATCTGTAGCTTCCTTAGAGTTTCTCCAGCTCAACGGCTATTTATACAGCTAGTTATATGATGTACTACAAGAAAGCAGCTTGGGCTATTGAGTGCCATCCCAGGGCTAGCAGTGAGTTGCTCACCTGTATGTATCTTCAGCACTACAGCAACAATGGGAGTGCCAGGAGAAACCAGAGCTACTGTCTGTGAGGAGGACCTATCTCTGACAAAGACACCTTCTTACCAGGGAAGTCATGAATGCTACTCAAACATTTGAAGTGCTGGCCTTTGAAATGTTATACTGGAAACTTAATGCAAGTTGGCTTGAACTGAAAGGAAAACTAATGAGAGATTCTGTAAATATGAAATTGTTTATCAATGATTATGCTTGGTGAGAGAGGGCAGTTGTGACTGTTGTTGTATTAAAATCTCTTAGATGCTTGAACTGGGAGGTAAACAGTTTGGCTGTGTTTATGAAGGAACCCAAACTGGAGGTATTGTAAGGGACTCTAGAGGTGTTTCTTATTTTTACCCAGATCAAGGCAGAAACAGAGCAGCAAGCTGTAATGACACACAGCTTTACCCAGATGCAGCAGGTTAATCTATGCCAGTGCTGGGAAGGAAGATGCATTTAAAGGAATGGTTTGCTATTTGTACTGTGTGGCCACTTGAAAGCAAAGGATGAAATCAAGAAATGAAAGAGATATTACTAGGATGTGCACCACTGTCTGTTGGGTCAAAGCTACCAATAAAAGCTGTGTAGTGCTGTCAGCTTAAAACCCACTGAACAAAGCAGCCAAAACATGTACTGTAAGCAACAACTCTGTCTAGTAGGTATGACTGATAGAGCACAGTAAATGTTTATCATTTGAAAAACTTCTTTTCTCTTGTTGAAGTAATCAGCAAAGCTCTGCGTTTATTTGAAAGATCTGAGCCCTCTGACAGTGGTGGGAAGCTTTAGCTTGGGAAGCTGTGGTACAGATGCGAAGCTGCAGCTGCCTCTTCAGAGGCTTAAAGAGTAGAACTGGTGTTTGCTACTTACTGTCTGGTCTTTGAAGTACTTAAGTTCATTCCTATGCAGTGTGAACCACCTTGTTTTCCAATTCTGAAAGAGGGGATGATAATTGTCTGGTGAGAAATTAGTGTAAGGCCTCTTGAGAAAGAAAAAACTTTAAAGCCATTGACTGGCTCTGGTGTAAAGTCCTGCTTTGTTGTTGCTCAAAACACAAAATGTTCTCTGCAGGGGAGTGCAGGTGGAGCTGTTTCAGCTCTGCACTGCCTCTAGCTTCTGTGGCTCATTGCAGAGTGGAAGCAAGGAATAGTTTGCCTTACCTTGACTATTTTGCCTTGTTTTATCAAATACCCTTCTTTTGTACCAAGCTGTGAAGTAACAAGGAAAGGGATCAGGGTTAGAGACTGAGCATTGCTTCCATTTCCCGCTTCTCCCTCTTTGCCTGCATCTGTAAGATGGAAGGGTAGCCTGTTCTTGGAGAAACTTCCATGGGTCATTTGTACACTGGCAGGCCCGCAGGTCCTCACTCCTGTGTTCCCTCACACTGCTGAATCCACCACTAGGGTAAACATGGAGCTTTGGTAGCTCTAAAGGCAGTCCCTTAGACCACGCTTCCCTCGTCAAGCTTCTGGCCTGCAACTTCTCAAACAAACACAGCAAAATAGTTGCAGTTACATTTTATTTGGTAAAGGAAGAGAGTAGCCTCAGTACCTATTGTAACCAGAAGTGTCCGGGGTTTAGCTGACAGTGAAATATGCACAGAAATCACTCTTGAAATGCAAGTGGCAGGGAAAGTGATGTTTTACTCAGGCATTCTCCCAGACATGAAAGGAAAAATCTGTCACATTCGGTGTGCTTATTGAAAAATTGGGGCGTTGAGCTGTTTGTCTGACACCATGATTACTTCTCAGATCTTAAAACTCTGTGTAGAGCCACAGTTTTGAGACCACAGACTTCTGAAAAACAAATTCTTTCCAAGTTAATTTCTACCTGCTTTTGGAAAAAAAAAAAAAAAATTAAAAAAAAATCCAAGCATTGCCCTTTTGTTGGTTGTATGAGGAAGTCAAGTTTCTTTGAAGGTTAAAGTGGAACTCGGCCACAAAAAGCTGGCTGCAAGACACATCAGAAGTGGTTCTTAGATTAATACAGATTAATTAAATTGATATTTTTTCCTCAATGAATACAGTATGCAATTAAAACACTTCTGTGTCTATTCTGAGCAATACTGTTCTGGAGAAACCAACTGTCTCACTTAGATTTGAGTTACGAAGGATTTAAAGTCTCTAATTACAATCCAAGTGAGTCACAGATGTCGGAGCAGGTGGCCCAAATGGATATGAAGATGTTCTCTTGTTTCTCACACCAGTGAGGCATAGCTTTTAATATGACACAGCTTTTTACTGTGCTGAAATCTAATAAAGCTGAAAGAGGCTATTCTGTCGTATTGCTCCATTTTGTGTTTAAGTCTGTGTGAGGACAGGGCAAAGTGTCTTCCTGCTTTAAGACAAGGTGGTTCTAAAGTAATAAAATCCAGGTGTGAAAATACCAAAACCCCCTCTTTTGAGTAATGTACATGTTGGGCTATAGATAATCCTCTTAACTTGGTTGTACTGTGCTTCAGATTGGGATTTACTTTGCCTATCTTTTAAATATTTTTTTTCAATGGGTCACTCTTTAACTGGCCTAGAGATGTTGTTTCCTTCCTCCCACTTAGAAGAAGGCTCTATATTGCTAACTGGGCAAAAGGAATTCTAACAAAGACGACTGCAAAAATACTACTAATGCATTCATGTCTGTCAGGACTACTATCTGCCTCTTGTCATCTAATATTCAGTGAGTGAAACAAAATGTGGCTGTTATTTGGGTTTGAGATTTTGTGTATTCCTCTCTCCATCTGTGAGGGGAAGAGAGACCTGATCCTGTCTGTAATGGCTGTTTGGCCAAACAAAGGCTTACTGTGCAACCTAGCATAGGTATTGTCACATGCAACCTGATGAGTGTTGCCAGAAAGATGTAAGAAGTGTTGTGTTCGCTTTCCATGGTGTGGATGTTTTTGGCAGGGGGGGGTTGGGGTTTTGTGAGTTTTTTTGGTGCTTATTTTCTGTTTGCCTTTTTTTTGAGGGGGGTGAGGTGGGTGTTTTCAATACCTGGTATTACTGCTAAGATGGCCTTCTAAAAGGAAGATAAGGGGATAATGAAAACCTTTCCTGTATTCTTTGTTTGGATGACTACACTCACCTAGGTCAGCTGCAGACAATGTTTTCCCAGCGACAGCATTTAAGGTCTCAGTGACAACAGTTGTAAAAGGCTTTATTTATCGTGGGAGGCTACTTAGCAAGCCTGCTTGTTTTACCTTGGTTGCCAAAGACTCCCTGTATTTACAAACCCATAAAGGAATGAACTTCTGGGGTTGTTCCCCAGATCACTCCAACAATCACACTAAACTCCTGCCAGAATACAACTTACTGAGGGAGCATTTGGAACAAGATCGCTTTCCGTCCTTCCCGTCTGCATAGCTGTGTGAACTCGGACAGACTCATAAATGGAAGGTTCTTCCACTTGCCTTGGGTAGGGATATTTCAACACAATTAAGGTTCCTGGAGAGATAGAGTAGGAGTAAGTCAATCACAGAAAATAACTGGCAGTAGTTGCCAGTTTGTAGAATGGTTAACTTCACCTTGTCCTAAAACTAAGTAGGCATAAGAGTTAACCTCCCCAAGACTTCTGTGACACTCTCTTTAAGGTGCTTTCCTTGAAAGGGGGCAGGACTCAGGCCACAGTCATGTAAGAAAACCATCAGATGCTATAAATGATTCTCCTATACTCATAAAACTAGACAAATATTTCTAACATGCATTGTGTGAGTAATTTAGACTTTGAAGTAATTTTTCCACCAAAAAAAAAACACCCCAAAACCCCACCTCTGCAAACTACAGAGGCGAACCTTATGGGCTGTGCTACTCAGCCCTCAATACCTACAGCAGACAGACCTTGCCTAAATTAATTTCCTAGTTCCTGTACAGTGGGATTCAATTTTTTTTCACATCTCTGAAAATAAGCACAAAAGCCTTCTTCACTTTCTCTAAAACAGTAGGTAATTAAGCCCTTTCCACAATACACTGTAAAAGGCAGCAACAGAAATAGAAGCATCAGACAACCACCAAATGCAGGTATCTCCTCTCCTGCTTGAACCTTCTTTCCAGTTCAGGGAGTAGCTAGGTAATACAGAACAAATTGAAACACAGATTTCATAGTTCCAGCTGAAATGCTGATCTACACTTTCACTGTATTTAGGAGGATGTGACTACAGACATTCCCAGAGCTGTGTACATCCCACTGTGAAAACTATGCGGTGCCTTTTTTGAACCCTTGAAACTTTGTAGTGCTTTCAGAGAATCACTTGACACATCAAATTCCCTTCCTGCACAGGAGGCTGGCTGGGCGTGCAGGAGTCTGGACTAGATAAGAGGCTGTAAGACCCATCCTGGTTTTGCTAACCCACTGCTGGCTGTGTAATCTGTCGACGCTTCGGATGCAGACTTCCTAACAGCAAGCCCGCGTCAATATGGCCTTTAACTGTTTTGCCACAGCTCTATTTATTAACATTTTGGCTATAGCTATTTTTTGTTCTCCAAATAAGGTCTTATTTGTAGCACATTCTCTATTAAAAAACTGTATTCTCAATAGTTAACATATTACAATAGTGAAGAACCTCCTTACAATGGTAACTGCTACCCATCACCAATTTCATGCTTTAAAAATAATGTCCCAGCTTAAAGAGAAGGGATGCTAGAATTGGTAAGAACTTGGTCTTGAAACCTACAGGTGATTGAGTAATTTGAAAGTGAAATTTGAAGTTTGAAGTATATTTTGTAATAGGAAGGGCTACAAGGGGAAGCGGAAAAAATTGTATTTTAAGTAACCAACTGAAATCTGTTTCAGGCATAGGAGTGTATGTAAATGTGATCTATTCAACTTGCAGTAGATGAAAAGTCAGAATCAGTTTAGTTCTCTCTGGCCTTGCAGAAAAATAATGCTTTGTCATTTAAAAGGAAATGGAGAACACATCCATCACCAATCTAGAGAAACTGCTCTTAAGATGTTGCATAGAATCAGAGTGCCACCATCTCTACACCATGGATAAAGAGCCTTATTCCAGAACTGGGAGGACTAATGTTTCATACAGTATTTGTTTTCAAGTAAGATCACCACAGGGTGTTCTCGTCATCTAGTAATTACCAAAAATATTGGTGCTAGCTGCATTGTGGCAAGATTCTTCTTATGTATTTGTGCAGGATATCTGTCTCTAAGGAAGAATGAAAATTAGTCCCATTGTTGGAAATGTTAGCTTCAAATGACTTTGGGTTGTTTTTTGGTTGGTTTTT
>VWYK01064532.1:0-15708 GCA_013399775.1 Semnornis frantzii | reverse complement strand
GTTGCTTGACAATTACAATCCCCCAAAATTCAGATCCTTTCCTCTACACACTATCCCCCACTGGCTCCTGCACTGGCTTGTGGTATTTTTCAGCATCAATGAGAGAAGCTTTTTTTAACCTTTTGCTTCGCTGTTTGCTAGCAGCTTATTTTCTTTGCAAGTCACAACATCCATTTTTCCATGTCCAGAAATTTCTTCCCTTCTAGAGACTACCAAGCACTGAACATTTGCCAACCAGCTCTCAAGAGGAAGCAGAAACACTGTCCTGGGTTAATCTGCATCATGAAGAAGCTGCTTGAGTTAAGACAACATTCACTAAGATCAACAAGTGAAATGCAAGATTAGTAGGCTGAGCTGTGGCTAACAAATATATCTAAAAATTCTTTCTTTGAAGAGTGTGCCAGCCTTGTTACTGCAGTGCAAGACACTCGAGGCCTGTCCTGTCACTAGTTGCCTAGGAGCAGAGCCTGACCCCCACCTTACTACAACTTCCCTTCAGGTAGCTGTAGAGTGTGAAAAGGTTCCCCCTGAATCTCCTATTCCCCAGGTTAAACAATCCCAGCTCCCTCAGTCTCTCCTCATATGACTTTCCCTCCAGCCCCCTCACCAGTCTCATAGCTCTCCTCTGGACCTGCTCCAGCACCTCAAAATCTCTGAAGTGAGGGGCCCAGCACTGCACACAGTACTCAGGATGAGGCCTCACCAGTGCCAAGTACGGGGGCAGAATTACATCCCTAGTGCTGCTGACCACACTATTGCTGATTCAGGCCAAGATGCCATTGGCCTTCTGTGTCCCCTGGGCACACTGCTGGCTCATGCCCAGCTGTTGTCACCAGCACCCCCAGGTCCCTCTCTGCCAGGTTGTTCTCCAGCCACTCACCCCCCAGTCTGTAGCACTGCATGGGGTTATTGTGGCCAAAGTGTAGGACCCTCCACTTGGTTTTGTTAAACCTCATATTGCTGGGATCATCATGATTCCCAAACCAGAATACTCAGGACTGTGCTTTCATGATCCTAAGGGCAAGGGAGGGGATTGTGCCCCTTTGCTCTGCTCTCCTCAGACCCCACCTGCAGTCCTGTGTGCAGTTCTGGAGCCCCCAGCACAGGAAGGACATGGAAGTGTTGGAGTGGGTCCAGAGGAGGCCACCAAGATGCTGAGAGGGCTGCAGCAGCTCTGCTGTGAGGACAGGCTGAGAGAGTTGGGGCTCTGCAGCCTGGAGAAGAGAAGGCTTCCAGGAGACCTTAGAGTAGCCTTCCAGGATCTGAAGGAGGCTCCAGGAAGGCTGGGGAGGGACTATTGACAAGGTCTTGCAATGACAGGACAAGGGGCAATGGGTTTGAAGTGGCAGAGGGGAGATTGAAAGTGGATGTTAGGAGGAAGTTGTTTGCAGTGAGGGTGGTGAGACACTGGCACAGGTTGCCCAGGGAGGTGTTCAAGGCCAGGTTGGAGGAGGCCTTGAGTGACCTGTACTAGTGGGAGGTGTCCCTGCCTATGGAGGGGGTTGGAATATGATGATCCTTGAGGTCCCTTCCAACCTTACCATTCTATGATTCTATGATTCTAATCCAGCTGCAGGAGGAGCAAATCACATGTACCACACAGAAGGCAGAAGATTCTTAAGGGGAGTCTTTTTTACCCTACTCCTCACACAGTAAGTGCATGTTTCCCCTTCCAGCCTATGACCACGCCGGGCGCAATACCTCCAGTAGTTAATGTCCAGTCCTGACTCCCTCTGCTGGTACTTGGAAACAGTCTCATTTTTCTCAGCCTTGGAAAAGAAGCACTGTCCTTTAGTGTTTCCAACAGCAATATAACAGTGGGAATGTGCTGTAACAGCAGGTTCACAAAAATAGATAAATGGTTCATTAAGTGTTCAAAAAAACATTTTGGAATCTTTAAGCATTCATGACCAAAATTTTTTTCCTGCCTGTATTATATACTACCCTTGTACTGTCTGATAGACATTATACTTCTAGCTAAAGTTAGAACAGAACGAAGTTGTAATTAATATAAAAGCATCACTTGTCATAATCCATGGTTCCATCCTCCAAAAAGAAATCCTTCTAACAAAAATCTTTCCAAGAAATCCCCAAAACAAAACCCCAAAACAACCCTCATGCTTCGCTGAGTGAAAGCACAGAGAAAGCTGAAGTGTGGGAGCTCATTAAAGAAGCACTGCAGAAGAATGCTTCAGGCAAATGCCATTCAAACTTTTTTCCACTCTGAAGTTATTTGTCACTGCAATCACAAGGGATGAGGCAATGTATAAAGGACTTGGCTTCTGTAGGCTTGCTGCTGTTCAGTCTTCTGGAAAGGTATTCACTGTAAAAGTGCCATCAATTTTAAATGCTTCTCAGTTCTGAAAAGCAATGGTTCTAACCTGAGGCTTGACACTTCAAGCTGCAGAGCACCTTCAGGACAAACAAGACAAATTAAATGGGGCCTCTAACTACCCTTAAAGGCCAGAATCCCAAAATAAGGGCAAACTGAAGTACTTGGCAACACATATACACACAAAGCTAAATTCCTCCTTCCCTGTGTGTCATTGATGTCCAATAAGGTAACATGGCTTCTGCGTAAGTTCTTTCTGCTCAATCCTTCAGCATTAAAAGCTAAGCTAGTGGTGTAGCAGCAGGGAAATCTATGTTACCATATCATATATATTTGCATGCAACTGTCCAGTTTTCCCTTTCACTGCATTTACAGTCAAACTGTTCTGCACAGACTGGGTGGAAATATGCCATAAAATCAGCATAAAATTTCTTATAGGCATACAGGCTGTGGACAAACTAGTCCTGGAGCTTCCACAAAGAGAAACGACCAGAAAACATGATGAGTGGAAAAGGAAAAGAGTTTCTTCACTGACCAAGTGCTTCTCTCCCCCATAGGTACTTCCAGAAGAGCATTAGCCAGGCAGCTTCCAGCTGACGCAACACCAAACCACTACACTGACTCTTCTGCAATCAGAATTAATAGCCACTACAACACCTCCGTGCAGAAGATAAAGGAGGAGCAGCTAGAACTGAAGAGGGCAAGATTTAAATCAGTGAGCCTCTGCCATTATCTACTTCGAAGAAGTCAAAGACGCTACACTTAACGTCTACCTTGAAGCAAATTTCAAAAGTACTTTCTGCTGAAAAGAAGCATGCTTAGTGGTTTGCAGCAGACCTCTGCAGACTTTCTAAACAGCAGAAACACCAAAATTCACTGCTCCTTTCAATATGGCTATCAAAGAGAGGAATAGCTCAGAAGGCTCAAAACAGTACCTCCCCTTTCCTCTCCTGCTATGTCACTGCTGGTTCTGCCAGAGCTAATTCTGGAGTTCATTAAGGCCCAGCTCCCAAATTCTGCTCCTTTGCAAGTCAACAGGTCTCCAAAACAAGCTGTGCTGCAAAACAGCTACCCGTACTGGGGGATGTGTGTGTGTGTCTGCAAAACTGTTAATGCAGCAAAGCAAGACTTTTTCTCACAGAGATTGTGCATCCAGCACAGTCTCCAGAAGCATAACACAAAGTACACATATGCATCAAAAGGTAAATCAGTGCAAACTGGTCCAAAAGGCTCTCTCCCACCACCTTGGAAAAAAGTCACACTTTCAACAGCTCCCAAAGAACAGCAGCATAGAAGCTGGTCAACGACATTTAAAGTTTTACAGCAGGGAATAAGAGAAAGGAAGGACATGGAACTGTTGGAGTGGGTCCAGAGGAGGCCACAAATATGCTGAGAGGGCTGCAGCAGCTCTGCTGTGAGGACAGGCTGAGAGAGTTGGGGCTCTGCAGCCTGGAGAAGAGAAGGCTTCCAGGAGACCTTACAGTAGCCTTCCAGTATCTGAAGGGGGCTCCAGGAAGGCTGTGGAGGGACTATTGACAAGGTCTTGCAATGCCAGGACAAGGGGCAATGGGTTTGAAGTGGCAGAGGGGAGACTGAAAGTGGATGTTAGGAGGAAGTTGTTTGCAGTGAGGGTGGTGAGACACTGGAACAGGTTGCCCAGGGAGGTTGTGGCTGCTCCCTCCCTGGAGGTGTTGAAGGCCAGGTTGGAGGAGGCCTTGAGTGACCTGTGCTAGTGGGAGGTGTCCCTGGCTATGGCAGGGGGTTGGAACTAGATGATCCTTGAGGTCCCTTCCAACCTTACCATTCTATGATTCTATGATAAAGTTTAAAATTAAGGGGAAATGAGTCAGCCCAGTGCACTCACTACTCAACTTTGCTAACCCAAGCCAGCAAGTGTCAGAATGACCCCAACTGAGGAGGAGTCTGAAGGTAAATCATTAAACAGCTGCTGTCTGAGATGAAAGTTTAATTAATGTAATCAAGCCCATATTCAGGTTAATTGCAGCACACAGACATCACCAATTAACTCACAAACTGCAAAAATCAGTGCTCAACATGTAACACACACAACGCTCTCTGGTATCACAGTGAGCTAGAGAGGAATGCATGAGAAGGGAATTTACTCCCCAAAAGAATAAACAAGGAGGATGCATTTAAGAATCTCAGAAAACAAAACAATGCAAGAAGTTGCAACTTCAGACAACACATTACATGCCAAGAAGTCATGCTTGGCTGACAAGGAAACAGACACCTGTGCATAGCAACACAGTTTTGCCAAGGTCTAGCACAGAACTGACTGCAGAAAACCATGTTTGTGCTCTTTATGGGAAGCTTACAAAGCTATGGCTATCCAGTATCAGTTTAGTTAACCCTGCAGGTGCATACTGTCCAGGATTTAAAAACTCAATCTGTTCCTCACCACGTTTTCAGAGATGTCAAGTTTCACACATGCCTAAGCTCCATCAGCACCTGCCCTCTGCCAGGTGCTACTGTGGTTGCACTGAGTGGCCAAGGCATACTGCTTCTCCCAGTGACTGCTTCCTCATGGCAGGCAGATGTGGTCAGCTGCCAGGCTGGGCTGCAGGCACTGGCAGCTAAAGGGTGCCTATGTGTCTTAGCATGTCTCACAGCAGCAGCTTTCAGTTGCTAAACATGTCCACCTTTTCATGAGTCACACTAAAGTCAGGTATCTCCCTGTCACTTCTACGATTTGTTCACTCGCAGTTTATCTGCAGAAGGCAAACAGACAATCTTTATGTCTATTCAGCACATCCTTTCACATGAAGCTACATATGGCTAGCTCAGTACTGAATCATACAATCATAGAATGGTAAGGTTGGAAGGGACCTTAAGGATCATCTAGTTCCAACTCCCTGCCATAGGCAGTGACACCTCCCACTAGTACAGGTCACTCAAGGCCTCCTCCAACCTGGCCTTCAACACCTCCAGGCAGGGAGCAGCCACAACATCCTTGAGCAACCTGTGCCAGTGTCTCACCACCCTCACTGCAAACACCTTCCTCCTAACATCCAGTCTAAATCTCCCCTCTGTCACTTCAAACCCATTGCCCCTTGTCCTGGCATTGCAAGACCTTGTCAATAGTCCCTCCCCAGCCTTCCTGGAGGCCCCTTCAGATACTGCAAGGTCTCCTGGAAGCCTTCTCTTCTCCAGGCTGCAGAGCCCCAACTCTCTCAGCCTGTCCTCACAGGAGAGCTGCTGCAGCCCTCTCAGCATCTTCTTGGCTCCCTCTGGAACCGCTCCAACACTTCCACGTCGTTCCTGTGCTGGGAGCTCCAGAACTGCACACAAGATTCCAGATGGGGTCTGAGGAGAGCAAAGGGGCACAATCCCCTCCCTTGCCCTGCTGCCCACACTGCTCTTGCTGCAGCCCAGCACACAGCACTCACACTGCAGCCTCATGTTGAGGGTTTCATCACCCCAGAAGCACAATGCAGTCTTGTTGTTGCACAGATATCAGCACTGAGCTTATCAGCTGATGCTGGGAAGGTGCTGTCATCCCTCTCACTGGAGAGACTGCCTATCTGCAACCTGCAGCTCCTTCCTGACAGGACCAACATAATTAATACCATCATGGAAGGTGCAGCTGTTTCCAGAAGTAACTAGGGGGTTTAAGCTGGCAGAACTAGCCTATGCCGCTAGGTTTCTCTATTTTCAATCCTATTTTAACAGCGCCCTATTAAACATCTTACTTAGATGCCATTGGCATCTAGAAATGTACACCATTGACTTAAAAAATCACATACTCTCATGCCTTTCTTATTCCCTGCTGTCCAAGGTCAAAATTTTCCAGTGAGTCACCAGTACAGATAATTACAATTCTAAAGGCTGGGTTACCTGGATTTTTTACAGGTACTCACAGCTCTGTTTTGCCTCAGTTTTAGCAATGTAAAATCAGGTTCACCATGTGCAAAGTGGGGAAAATCAGAAATCAAAACATAAATTATCAAGCATCCATGAAAATATTGGTTAAAATAACTTGCCAAGAAGTAACAGAAAAATTGTATTACATTAAAAAATAGCTTCCAATTCTGTCAACAGGCAATTTTGTGTTTGAACACTCAAAACTGACAGAATTTGAACAAGCTGCCCCAATAACACTGTATGAGGAAGAGTAAGTGCACATGCAAGTAAAGATTCTGAGTCTACCTCAGAAGAAATCCAACACTTTAGTGAAAGATGTTTTGTCTTTTTTTCACTGCAAAAGCTCTCAAAGACTGGCAGCTCCTTTGGGGTCAAAGCCTTTAAAACTCCTTCCAGAACACTTGGACAGCACCACTGGAGCCAGAGGAGGAGAAATCTATGAAAAGTAAAATTCAATCCTTAGGGGTAAACAGGTTTTGTGGATTGTGGATTGATTGTTCCCTTCAGCTGGCACACAATATGCTGCCAGCTCTTTCCTGAAGGACCTGATCATTTGGGCCTGGGGCACAGAAGAGCAGTTTGCTTTCCCAGCCCACACTGGACTTCAGATGAATCTACAGCCTGTTGAATTGTGAGAAGCAAGGAGTCTTGTAGCATTTTAAATGACCTGCAATTAGTGGGCATTTCAAACAGCAAGTTGTCTGGGAAACTAGCCCTGCTTTGGAGGCCTGTAGCCAGTGGTGTTCCCCAGGGATCAGTACTGGGTCCAGTTTTGTTCAATATCTTTATCAACAACCTGGATCAGGGCATTGAGTGCACCCTCAGCAAGTTCCCTGATGATACAAAACTGGGTGGGGTGGCTGAGAACTCTCAGGCTGCACTGCCATCTAATGAGATCTGGACAGGCTGGAGAGCTGGGTGAAGGCAAACCTCATGAAGCTCAATAAGGACAATGCAGAGTCCTGCATCTGGGGAGAAATGACAACAGGCACCAGCACAGGCTGGGGCTGCTCTTCTGGAAAGCAACTCTGTGGAGAAAGACCCTGGAGTGCTGGTGAGCAGCAGGTTCTGCATGGGCAGCAATGTGCCCCTGTGGCCAAGAGAGCCAAGGCAGCCTGGGGGGCATCAGGAAGAGTGTGGCCAGCAGGGCTAGGGAGGTTCTTCTGCCCCTCTACTCTGCCCTGCTGAGACCACACCTGGAATAATGTGTCCAGTTTTGGGCTCCCCAGTTCAAGAGAGACAGGAACCTGCTGGAGAGAGTCTAGCAGAGAGCCACGAGGATGACTGGGGGAACTTGAGAATCTCCCCAAGAGAGAAACTGAGACCCCTAGGGGGTCTTGAGAAGAGAAGACTGAGAGGGGATCTCATCAATGTATACAAATATCTGAGGGGTGGGTGTCAAGTGGATGAGGTCAATCTCTTTTCACTGGTCAGCAGCAACAGGACAAAGAGCAATAGATACAAACTTGAACTTCGAAGGTTTCACCTCAACATGAGGAGGGTCACAGAGCACTGGAACAGGCAGCCCAGAGAGGTTGTGGAGCCTCCTTCTCTGGAGACTTTCAAACCCCGTCTGGAAGCATTCCTGTGTGAACTACCCTGGGGGATCCTGCCTTGGCAGGGGGGTTGAACCGGATCATCTCTGGAGGTCCCCTCCAACCTCTAAAGTTCTGTGATTCTTTACAGGAATTCATTTGGTCTGCCAGACAATTGGTGACCAGTGGTAAGGTCCTCCAAAGCTGTTTAAAAAAAAGTACTACTGGATAGTTGTTGATGGAGAAAACTTTCCTGTTAGCAACTAGCTGGGAATTTCACTGTGCAGCCTAAGGCAAACATTACTGTGCACCATCCACTTTGTGCATGGTAGCATAGAAAATGGAACAAAACCAAACACTTTGTCTTGAAAGTATAAAGCAGTACTCTCCAGCAGTATAAAGTTAGAAGTGTAAGTTTAGAGACAGCAGTTACAGGCAGACACAACGCTACCAGCACAAACACACACAGCAACTTAGGGGGCCTGCTGGTTTGCGGCTAATTGAAATATTTTACTGAGCAAAATTAAATCCTTAGCTGTGAGAAGAAAAAAAAAAACCAAAAACAACAGTAACCTCTATCACTCATTCTTCTGCTGAGAAACACAAAATGTAGCTGAGACACTCACTGCTCATTGAGTTGTTCTGCTCCTTCACTCTGGCAGTCTGTGTTTGCTTCTGCCTTAACTCTAATCTAACCTAACCCTTTATCTCCTCTAATATCCTTGTTGTTTGTTGTTTTTTTGACATCTCACCTCAGATCTCTCCAAATTTATCACATGAGACATAGAGGGATTGATTTGGTTATTGCTGATGGGGTTTGGGTTGGGAGCCTCCTGGCAATCTGATTGTTTTGGAGGGATTTTGTGTTTCTGTGTTACTTTTAACTTGTATATAACTGTATAGTGTGTGTGTGTATATACATGCTTGTACATTGTGCTAAGCTGTAAATACAGCTTCATTCCTTACCCAGACTAGACTCTGCCAGCTGGAAGTTGATTTCATTGTGTAGGGGGGTGGGTAACTCCCAAACCATCACAGGGTTGGTTTTTTTTTCCCATCCACACTGCTGCTTTCTGGGAAGCAGCTTCTTTCACTGCCCATTTACCCCAAGTTAATCGAACTCTTAAGTCATCTCCAGTGTTACCTTAAAGCCTGGGTCTAGAGAGCCAGGCCTTAAGCCCTGCCAGGTCAGCATACCACCTTTGTATGGGATATCTGGCAATACCCAACATCAAAAGCTTACAGAAAACAATTTCCCATTCATGTGCATCTGCCATATGCTTTCCCAAATTCCTTCCCTTCTGCCTTCCTCTTCTGACACTACGTCATATTAAATCTCTGCTGAAGAGAGGACACAGCCATGATGTGGCTTACAGAACAGGGGAGGAAAACACATAACTACTACTACAAGGATAGTATTTATGTCATCAAAACTAATTCACATGTGTTTGTGCAGAGCATGCAAGGCTAAAAAGTTAGCTCTGCTCCCTTCTACCCCAGCTACTCGCCCAAAGCATCAAGAGAATTGCTGCAAGCTTCATAGCAGATGACTCTTTCACAACTCAAAGTGAACAGCTTGAGAAGGGTGGTTGCCTTCAGGCTCTCTTATCTCCTTTGCTTTTCTGAATGTCTTATCTGCCCCAATATTTCACTGGCCACTGAAGTACTGCACTGCCCATTTCACTGCATTGTGGACACTTGGAGCTGTACCAGTACTCCATGTACTGAGCCATTCATTCCTTTCTACTACAGCTACCTGCTTCAGCGTATTTTCCCTTTCACCCCAAACCGGTAATGGCTCAGAACATTTTCTTCTGCCTGGCTGCCCAATGATAGAACACAATGGTCCCATCAAACAGTAATCTTCTCTCCAGTCTTCTGTACCACTGAATTCTGTGTATGAATAGAAGAGAACTCCATTCTGGATCTGAACTACACCCTCATGAAGGGAGATACCTTTTATATCGGCGTAATCATGATCAGAACCTCAGAAACTTTGTACAGTGCAATAATCAGACCTGATAAAATCAGTGCAGTTCATTGGCCATATTTACCTCATGACCTTCATATAACAAAGTATCTGAAATTCCCTTCCCAAGTCTTTGTCTGCTTCAAACTATGCTCTATTACTCACAAAAACCAAACAGGAGAAAAACTGCTTATCTGTTGGCCTACAAGTCTGTAACTAGTGCAAGGAAACTAGCATCTTCAACATGGACCATGAAAGATTTTGTTTATTTTAGGAAGCAGTCAAAAAATAAGTGTAAGAGTTTGAAAATGAAAAGTAAGAAATCTTGGGTTCAATTGCAGGTTCTATTTCTCTCTCAACACCTGCTCCCTGTTTTGTCCACCCACGCATGCCCCAGTATGAAAGGGAAAGCAGGAAGAGAAACTCAGCAGCTACACACTTTCATCTCACACCTGTCAGGGCATTTACTAACAGACCAGCAGGAGCCCAAAAAGCAGATGGTCAGCTGTCCTGCCCTGAAAGGACAATCTTCTGACGCTGTCACTGGAAGACAGAATCATCCACCCCCTTGGCAGCTTCAGGTCACATCCCAGATGATGCTTGGCAGCATCAGACAGGTTTCTGCTTCACAGGTACTGTGGTTCCCACAGTCTAAAACACAAGTAGAGAAGCTTTCGTTGATTTGTCTGTTGCAGCTTTTGCAAGGAGTGTGCTGTCTTCTCTAATACCAGTGTGGGAATAAAAAAGAAAAATCTGTCCCATTTGCCTCTCCCCTTTTCCTGTTTTTTCCCAAAAAGCTGCTCTGATGACCAGACAGCACATCACAGTGCCATTCCCAGCCTGCTCAGGGGACTCAGCATGCTCCAATGCCTCTCAGAAACCCCTACACTAAGGCAGGCATCAGGGAGAACAAACAGGAAGAGCCAAAAAGACTACATACAGTTACAGGGAAATGACCTAACGGGAATCATGGAGACGTGAGGGGATGCTTCACATAGCTAAGTCCCTGCAATAGACAGACAATGGACAGGTTCTTCAGGAAAGCAGGCTGGGAGAGTGAGGAACAGGACTTGCTCTTTGAGAGAGCTGCTGAATACATGGAGCTCTGCCTGGATATGGTTCAAGAACTAGCCAAGAACTTATAGGTCATGACAGACCAGTACGGGTGCCATAGTAGTGGGTATCTGTAGCAAGACATATTTGCATTTTAGCAGAACTTCAAGCTCAGGTTAACATTGATGCTCTTTTGAAAAGCAGGTCACTCCTTGTCTCCCTGCTCAAAGTGTGAATACATAAGAAAGACAGAAAAGGGAATGCAGTTCATGGTAGGTAAACACTAGGAGCTAACACCTCAGGACGGAGCCCTCCTGTGTTACACTACAGGGCATTAACAACTGGATCCCAATGCCTCTTCCAGGTAGCTTCTCATGTAGTTTCCTCTCACTTCAGTTTACCACCCACATGAAGATTCAAAGCAGTATTAGACTTTATTTTCTCAGCATGAGCTAATCAGATCAGCACAATAGGCCAAAGATGGCACTTAGCTAGGTCTTCTGTTCTTAGCAGCTCATAGTCAGTGTGCCACCTACAAGACACAAAGCCAGTTGCCTGTTTGGCAATTCCTCTATGACTTTCACAGGAGGCTGCTAACTTTATGCACAATAAGTTTCCCTTCCAGAAAATGCTCAATTTCCCCTCCCACATTTTGTAGCTCTTACCTTATTATTAACAGCTCATCAAGTTATTTGCAGAGAGTGTGTGAAAAACAGTTTCTGGAATTTTTAATTTTGGAATACTTAGTTCCTGGTTAAAAAATCGGTAATTTTCTCACTCATGGGAAGAAAGGCTTTTATGAACCAGTGACAAGTGCCAGTGAAAAGTGGTGTCCCTCAAGGGTCAGTGCTGGCACCAGTGCTGTTTGACATCTTTGTCAGTGCCATGGACAGAGGAATCAGTGCACCCTCAGCAAGTGTGCAGATGGCACCAAGCTGTGTGGCACAGTCGACTTGCTAGAGGGCAGGGATCCATCCAGAGAGACCTGGACAGACTGCAGAGGTGTGCCCAGCCCAACCGCATGACATTCAACAAGGCCAAGTGTAAGGCCCTGCACGTGGGTAGAGACAATGCCAAGCACAACTCCAGGCTGTGTGGGGAATGGCTGAGAGCAGCCCTGAGGAAAAGGCCCTGGGGGTCTGGGGTGATGAAAAGCTCAAGATGAGGCTGCAGTGTGAGTGCAGCCCAGACAGCAACTGTGTGCTGGGCTGCAGCAAGAGCAGTGTGGGNGAGAAGAGAAGGTTTCCAGGAGACCTTAGAGTAGCCTTCCAGTATCTGAAGGGGGCCTACAGGAAGGCTGGAGAGGGACTATTGAAAAGGTCTTGCAATGCCAGGACAAGGGGCAATGGGTTTGAACTGGCAGAGGGGAGATTTAGATTGGATGTTAGGAGGAAGTTGTTTGCAGTGAGGGTGTTGAGACACTGGCACAGGTTGCCCAGGGAGGTTGTGGCTGCTCCCTGCCTGGAGGGGTTCAATGCCAGGGGGGATGAGTCCTTGAGTGACCTGTACAATGGCAGGGAGTTGGAACTGGATGATCCTTGAGGTTCCTTTCAACCTTACCATTCTATGATTCTATTATTCTATGAAGTAAGTACATTAAATTCATCAAGCATGAATGAGAACCTTAAAGTCCAACAAATGTTTAAAGCAACAAGAAGTCCATGGAATTACAGTTTACAGTAACTTCTGAAAGCAAAGAGGCAGAACAATATTAGCTGAGTATCTTTTCCAGTTGCTTGTTTCTTATGAAATTCTGTGTAAAAAAAACCCAAGGCAAGCTACTTAGTGTGGGATGGCAAAGCTCAGAGCAATGACAGGCCCAGAAACGAATGTTTATGCAGGGTGGTGAGAGAAAAGTAGGAGGAAGGAATTGTTGGTCCACTATGGGAAAAAGATCTAGAAATATAGAAGGAACACATCAGATACATGGTGCACTTCACAGAATCAGTCAGGGTTGGAAGGGATCACTAGGACCATCTAATTCCAACCCTCCTAATAGTTCACTTCTGTAAACTATTTTCACTGGATACTGGATTATCTCTAATAACAGAAAACCATTGCCAAAACTGTATGTTTGATGCAAAAGGATGCACGCTGCCCAGGATCACATACACAAAGTGCCATAGCAGGCACATCAGGACCATTAGGAGGTACAGTTCCACTCATTTGCCCTCTGAATATGAAAGGGGTGAAAGATTTTGAAAAAGGAAAATTTAGAGCAGTTTGGTTCAAAACCAAAGCAATTGTGCTTTGTATTTTAAAGCAGCAAAAAAAAGTACAACCTGTCAATAAGTGATATGACCACAATAAACAAGCTTATGGTTTTCAAATTTCCCTTAGTGAGCTGCCTAAAATCTCTAAATCCTGGCATTATTTTCCATGTTTAATTTTACCACAAAACAGCTCACAAAAAAATACCTCTTTCAAGTTCAATTTCAGGGAGAAATTAATTCTCTAAGTCCAATTTTGTTTCCTTCTATTTGGCCCCTGGACACTTGGAAGATATTACCAATCTCCAGATCCCTCTTGTTTTGTATTGAAAATCCCTCAGGATCTTTCCATTACCACTGAAGGATTACTGAGCCATGACCCTGCATAATCCCACTCTGCTGCACTTATCAAGCAACCCATTTTTTGCTTATGAGATGGTGACAGGGAAGGCAAGGTTTGTCTGTTATCCAACCAGAAGATTTGATTTCCACAATTCCTGGTACAGTTACTGGTTTGATTTGAAAGAAGGAGGGGGAAAAAAAGCATTCCCAGTTCATACTGAGGTAAGAACAGTCAGGCCTTAATACCTCAACTATTTATTTTTTTACGACAAGGACTTTGGATCCTGCTGGCTGTCAAAACCCTTCAGTTAGAGGAATAAATTTCTACTATCCTTCCAGGCAAGCAGACCTAATAATAATTTGTCTCTCTCCACGTTTTTCACACTGGTTGCATCAAGAATTGCTGTATTGTGGAGAGAAGATAATGACATTTTCACATATATTCCCTATTTTCTCAGGAGATGAAATTTTCTTCCATCAGGATGATTCTTATAAGAGGATATAACTTCAGCTAGCAACTCAAATTCAGATCTAGACTGTTTCAGAGCTCTCATCTGCAAGAAATAAACTACAAAAGCCCCAAGGTAGCATCTACGTCCTCCAGAACACTACTTAATCATTTTTATAAGCTGACAGGTCTTTCTTTAAAATATAAAAGTGGATAAATACATTAAAACTCACTTATCTGGCAAGCAAAACTAATCCTTATTCATTCTCAAGATGTCAGGAAATAGCTCATCAGAGTGGTTAGGGACATAACAGGATCCATAGCCACTTTACATATTACATCTACGCAAGCTGTTTCTCCTCCAACATTTTGCAACCTACAGCAGGCCTGTTTGAGTCCAGTAGCAATTATATATGAAAATACCATTTCTGAAACTCATGCAGAAGTGCAAAGTGCTTAGGAGATGTTTTAGATCTTCTGTCACATTCCACACGCGGGATGACAAGTGGCATATGAGTGGATGTCCTATTTTGCTGTTTTTTCCCATGCCTACCTAACTGAATTTTCCTTAGACAGAAAATTACTTTGAGCCCTCCACACAGGAAGGACATGGACCTGATGGACTAAGTCCAGAGGAGTGCCACAAAAACGATTATGGGGCTGGAGTACCTCTGCTGCAAGGACAGGCTGAGGGAGCTCAGGTTGTTCAGCCTGGAGAAGGCTCCAGGGAGACCAAATAGCAGCCTGCCAGTACCTGAAAGGGGCTACAATAAGGCTGCAGAGAGACTGTTTGCAAAGGCCTGCAGTGATAGACTGAGGGTCAGTGGGTTGAAATGAGAGGAGATTTAGATTGGATGTTAGGAAGAAGTTCTGCACCATGAGGGTGGTGGAACACTGGAACAAGCTGCCCTGAATGGTAGTTGCGGCCTCATTCCTGGAGCTATTTGAGGTCAGGCTCAACAAGACTCTGAACAACCTGCTCTGGAGGAGAATCTCCCTGCTGACTGCAGGGGGGTTGAACTAGATGACCCTTCCAACCCAAACCACTCTATGAATCCATGAAATATAGGTTATTCTCATCTAAAAGCAGTTTATTTCCCAGGATTTCTAATCTTCAACAGCAGAGTCGCTGCTTAAGAAAAGGCCTTCCAAGACTGTAAAGAGAAAGATCTGTTCATGCTTTTTGTGTGCTATAGGTATTTAGCCAATTTCACATATTGAAACCCAGGATGAAATGCCAACAAGATGAAACACATTCTTCTAAACCACAGTTGCGTGCCTCAGTAATTTAACAATAAAGTTGCAAACAGAATCCTCAGGTTTGCTGTCCTGCATATCAAAACACAGAAGTATTTCTCACAGAGAACAAAACACTCATCTTACTATAATGTGACCTATCCCTTACATGCTGAATAAAACCAAACAATACTTCATAGCTTCCATATTCTGTCAAACAGAGATACTTTTTCTCTATTTGCATTTATAATCATTTCAGTTATCCAGTGTCTTGGAGAACAAGGTTAAGTTCGGCACAAAGCAAGAGATTGCAAAACCCTTGACAATTAAAAATTATCACCAAACCAAACCAAACAAAAAACCACTTCAAAAATTTTCCTGATTGGATTTGCATGGTACTGGCAGTGATTCGAAGTAAAACTTCTGGGGCTATTCTAGCAATAAAGTTCTGACTTGGGGCCATCCCCTAGATCCGTTACATTGAAGCACAGATGATAATTTTTTAAGTTATTTAGCCAAGATGCTACATCAGATCTACATCACATAAATATGCTTGGAATATTTCTCTTCTTCCCTTTCCCTCCCCAACCAAAAGTACATTACCCTTGTATAACTGAGTCTGTGTTTAATCTGGTCATATATAATTTAAATAACAGTAGGTAAAAATAAAAATGAAGTAAAATATTCATAGAATCACAGAA
>VWYK01064529.1:14157-25211 GCA_013399775.1 Semnornis frantzii | reverse complement strand
CTCCTGGTGTTCTTACCTGCCACTGGTGGATTCTGCTAAAATTTGAGTTGTGCAATGTAAGACATCAGCAATGATGGAGCTGCCCCTCGGAGATGGTAGCCCACAGGTTCCTGCTTCACCTCCTGCAGTGGTACAGGAGAGGCCACACCATCCCCTTCCCAGGCAAAGCAGCTGAGCAGGAGTTCCTCCATCAGGCACCTTGAGGGCAGCCAACCGAGCTCTTAAATCACAGGCTCTTTGTCCCAAGGCATTCACAGAAATACAGACAAAGTAAAGAGAAGAAAAGGAAATTAAATCTCCCTCAGTCTGTGCTCTGGGAAGCAGAGGCTGAGCCAAAGCTTCACGTTGTGCGCATCAGTACAGGTCTATTGATTCAGAAAAGACAACTCCACTCCCAAAGAGTCTCTTGCTCAAGGGCACAGGTTGGAGCAAAGAAGATCTCTGCCCACAGGTTTTCTTGGCTGACAACACACCTTTAGCCACTCCCTGTACCATTTTTTAGTGTATATTTCTGGTGATTTAAGTAAGGTCAACTGGTATGAATGTGAAATATAAGTATTTGGACACTCTGCCAGACTTCGGATGCAAAGCATCCCTCCAGACCTTGAGGCTCTACATTCCTAATTAAAACCACTCCACAGTATAGTTCACGAAACAGAAATAAAGGTGACTCCTACCTGGAGTCATTTGTGCAGCCCTGGAGCCCCCAGCACAGGACANCAGGGAGGTTGTGGAGCACAGAAGCACAGAATGTGGTCGAAGATCACATCTTCTGTGCTCCACAACCTTCCTGGAGGTGTTCAAGGCCAGGTTGGATGAGACCTTGAGCAACCTGTTCTAGTGGGAGGTGTCCCTGCCTATGGCAGGGGGTTGGAACTAGATGATCCTTGAGGTCCCTTCCAACCTTACCATTCTATGATTCTACGATTAAACACCTTGCACTTAACGAGCACAGAACTTCATGAAGCTGCAAAGAGAAGGGAGAGGAATTGCTGGTCAGAAACAAAGAAAAAAAAAGAAGAAACATCAACCGTTCTGTATTTTTTGGCAGAATGTCTCAGCTGCATGGACCTTGGGAAACCATCAAGTTTGAAAGTGTTAGAAGCTATGCTGGAAAGAAAAAAGTCTGCTGGAAACAGAGAATTCATCTTTCTCCTGAAAGCTGTGCTTCTTGGAGATCATGGGGATCAGGGTGGTCCATCCAGAGACTAAGAGTTGCAAAGCTAAACAAGAGGCAGAGGATGGGCAGGCAAACAAGGTGAAAACAGAAGTGTGTTCTTTGCTGATGGCCAGTTTCCAATCACAAATACATGGGGAAGAGGAGAACTTGTTTGAGAAAGCAATATCCAGCTGATCTCCATCCTATCAGGGCACAAATTATCCCTAGGGGAGGAAAAAGAAGAATGAAAAGGAAAATATTAAAGGGAGTAGGTTTTTTTTTTTAATTTTAAGCACAGCCTTTACTTGATAGAAAGGGACAGTAAGAGCAGCTGAAAGATACTCAGGGTCTGGGAGAGATGCCTTGGCTGAAGACACCACAGTGTTTTCCATATTAGTCTCCTTTATTTTTAAACACCCAGAGCCTTTGCTTGATCATCACTTCGTTGTAAAAGAAGGAAGCAAAGGAGGAATAAGGGGCTGTGAGCAGAAAGGCAAACAAGGCTGGGAATTGATGATCTTCCCAGCCGTGAAAGTCAGAATTCCTACTTGAAACTCAATCCTCCTGGAGCACTACACAGGCACAAGGGGAAAGGGGAGGGAAGGGAAGAAGATTTATTACTTAAGCAGACCTGAAATTCTGATGAGAAATTAAAAACGGGACACTTCAATCCATGCCTGAACATCAGAGGCAGATCTGAAACTGGGTTTGTCACATTTCCCCCTCCTTGGCACCCGCTAAAATGAAATAGAGGGCAGGTGGGTTGGGTTTTTTAAGAGGTGGGGGGGGAAAAAAGAAGCCACCGAACTCCCTTGGTCTTATGAAGCCCTGAACTCTTACATTCCATTTATAGCTTGAGCTGGAATGACATCCCCCTTGATTAGCAAGCTGTCCAATCCAGCTGCATGTGTCAGGACTGTGTGAGGCACTAAGTGAAATATATATATACCCTTAAGAGTTTAGCACATCGGGTCCACCTCCGGGGCACCGGCTGCAGCTCCTTCTGACCACTGCTCCTCTGGCAGGAATCACTTCTAAGGCTTTTGGTTTGGGTTTTTTATTTTTAAGGTTTGTTTGTTGGTTTGTTGGTTGGTTGGTTTTTTTGGGGGAGGGGTCAGGACACCTTTGATTTTAAGTTTAAGCAACACAAAATGGCACCAAAGAAGGATGTAAAGAAACCGGCGGCAGCAGCGCCAGCGCCGGCACCAGCACCAGCACCGGCACCAGCTAAGCCCAAAGAACCTGCCATCGACCTCAAGAGCATCAAGGTAAATGGATGAAGGTGTGCTGAGTGTGGACCCCAAGGGCAAAGGTCCTCGGACCTGCAAGGAAAGGCTGCTTGTGCTTGGTTCCCATGGAGGGGACTGCAGTGAAATGAATGAGTTAACCCTCAGGTGGTGGATTTGTTGACTTGCCTGATTGTTTGAGTCGCTGAAGGGGGTATTAAGGCATGACACATGGTTTAACCCAACAGTGAAGCCTGCTGATGTCAAAAACACTTTGAAACGTGGCACTTAGAACCTTTTAAGAGATCAGTAGCAATCTGGGATGTTTGATAAAGCTAAATTTAAAAGAAAAAAAAAATAAGGGAAAAAAACCCCAAAAGTAGGTGCATGAGGGTTAGCAAAACTTGCATTGCAGTGGGTTTCCCATAGTACCCTGCTGAAACCAAACCTCGTTTTGCAGTTTCCCCTCAAATTCCTTCCTAAATTTTGGCAAATACCTGATGCCCCTCTGGTCATGTTTTTTTCTTCCTGCTTAAAAAGCAGAAAGGAAAGAGGCTTTCAGCAAGAGTGCTTTGGCAGTTTCCTCCATTGTCATTGCATCTGTGTCGTACAACAACTACCAAGTGAGCCCCTGAGCTGGCAAAGCCATGGCTGGCAGCATTCCCAACTTTTCCAGATCTTTTCTATCAGCTTCACAGGTTTGCTTCAAATTTGCAAGGTGATGCACACTGAAACCAGCCAAGAGGAAGACTCTTTAGGAGTTTTGCCTGACTGCATTTCCATTCCCTCTCCCACTGGCTGCAAGCTGTGTGTGCTGACCAACACTGTGGATGCCCCTTCAGAGAAAACTCTTCCATATGGGGATTTCTTTACCTAGGAAAGAAAAGAGGTCGAGTGGCTAGAGGGATGAAAAGACAGAGCAGTTTCTCAAAGCAGGACTACTATAAATAGTTATTCTCCACCTACCTGACAAACTGATTGGTCCTAAGAGCAATTTGCTAAATTCTACACAAGGGATCATGCCTATTATGGAGAAAAGAAGGGGTACAAAGACTCCTAAAACAGGACCTCCTCATTTTCATCTCATGATAAATTCTCTTTCAGGCATTTTAATACCCACAGTCCCGAGATCACAACCTGCTTGAAGCTTAACTTCCATTTTCACCCTCATTACTCTGTCTTTTTCTGACACTCTGTGTAGCTTCTCATAAGGCCAAAGACGAACCCATTGGCAAAGGAAAAAAAATGTGCAAGAAGGGAGGAAAAAAATGACATTTTTTTTAATGCTTTAGGTGATCATAGTAAAGGCTACAGAAAAAGGCCTCTGTTTTTGAGAATGCTGCTTGAAAATGAGCTTAGACCTCATACTTGTCTCCAGAGATGAAGGGGAATGCAAGCTACATTCCCTACTAAATAATTTAATATGATTTGATAGCTTTCTATGTCCAGCTCATTAGGGGAAATAGAATTTTCTGCTCCAGTGATCCTGGCTAGTCTATCTTTACATAAATAGACTTACTAATAGATCAGGAGCTGAAAAAAATCTGAAACATCCTCTGCAGCTCATTCCTTCACCCAGGCAGCTCTCTGTAATGGCAGGAAATCTGTATACTGGTAGAAGAGAGAATACTCTAGGTTGTGTCATATCCAGACTGATAAAAGAAGGGAATATCCCTAAATTCTCTCCCTTTTGAAAGCTAATAGCCAGTAAAATATTTTCCCTCTTCCAGTGGGGGAGTAAAACCTGGACTAGTTAGTAAAACTGTTCTTGTAACACTGACCACAGCATTATATTCCTGGTGGCAAATAACTGAAGGTGTGGCAGGGTCAGGAAGCCAAATTTTCTGAGCCTTTAATTAAGCATGAGTTAATCCTGCATCCTTCCATCCAACCTCCAAAGTCTCGTTGTGAATATGACACCACAGTAAAGCTCTAGAGCCAAAGAGCACTTAGAAAACTAATCTTTTAACCAGGAGCAGTCCTGTCTTGGGGCCTTAGCACTGATTTACCAGGTGTGAAGTCAAAGCCTCCAGCACTTTGAACATGAGCATCAAGAGAGCTCCCTTGTGCCCTACAGAGAGGTGAGCAGCCAGGCCAGAGCTGGCTACTGACGAGTGGGCTGGGAGCACCAGGCTGCAGCTCCCCACCGTGACCTGGGGAGTCCCACAGCAGGCAAACCCACAGAAAGGCTCTGTTAGCTTTCATGAAGGGACACCCAAGCCCCTTACAACTGGAGTGGATCAGGGCAGAGCTTCCTAATAAGGGTTGGCAGCAGCCAAATGCACCGCACTTGGCTGGGCACCTGGCTTGAGACTGGCATCGGAGATCACAGCACTTTCCCAAACAAACAAGGTGGCGTAGTGATTCTTCTGGTGGCATCCCTCCTCTCCAGTGCCCTGCTTGGCCCATCTTCAGGCAATCTGTTTTCTGAGTCTAGAGGGGTGCACACTTTGAATCTTAGATTCATCTCCCCTCTCTTAAGAGGAGGTCTCAAAACCTGGGTTCTTATAAATTCAGGCACTTCGAAAGTGCCTGTTGCCATCAGAACTTGTGGCAGGCCTTTCACTCTTTCCTGTTCTTTATTTCCCCACTTTAAATTGACCCAATTAAACCAATTATTTGGCAATTTCCTAGTACTAATAGCAGCTGGTAGGGGATTTTCTATTTTTGAGCACCACCTATTGACTGTGAACTTGAGTAGTGGGAATATTTAGCTGCTACGAACTCAGATCAATCAAATTTAGCTCTTTCTCAACTCACCTTAGGTTACATTACAACCACTACAGCAAGTGAGCCAAGGCAGGGAAGGAAGAATTAGTTTTTAAATGGGAATGTAAAGACCCTTATGCTACAACCACCACAGCCAGAGAGCCAAGGCAGGGAAGGGAGGATTAGTTTTCAAATGGAAATGTAAAAACCCTTTCCCCACCATTCAGGAAACAACAACGACAAAAAAATGTTGCACAAGCCTTTACAGACTGAGTTCAACTCTCCAGTTCCTCTTATTTTATGTGGCCTGGATTTGAACAAGAACGAAGGTTAAAAGAGTAAGTTGTAAGGAGAGAACAGGGCAATGGTTTCATCTTATCCACGAACAAAGGCAAAATGAGTCATTTTCTGAAGTGACCTCCAAGGATTCTGTAGTTAAACCTGTGGCCAAGGACACTTCGTAAAGAGATGTCTGCTGACTGAGGAGAAATGTTGGGTTAGTAACCAGTGCTACTGTGGGTCTGCTTCTGCAACAGCTGAGGTTAGACATTAATGATGAGCCATGTCCCATGACTGTGTTTGCAGCAGTGTGAAAGGGTGGACAGTGCCCAGCTCAGTTTAACTCTACCATCATCAGAAAATGTGTGTTATTCACTGGAAAGAAATATCAGGGCCCTTCCCAGCCCTCAGACTGAGGCCAGGCTCAAAGCATTAACTGGGATGCTTTGGGGTCTGGGTACTGGGTATACTGAGTGCAGCGCTCCACAACTTCTGCTCTGCAGGTGATGTGCAGAGCATGCAGTGCCCTGGTGGGTTTCACACCTGAGTATTCCCTGTGAGGACAAACTTCGTTTCCTAGACTGAGACCAGGCTCACAGCATTAACTGGGGTGCCTTGGGGTCTGGGTGCTGGATATACTGAGTGCAGCACTCCATAGGCTTCTGCTCTGCAGCTGATGTGCAGAGCATGCAGTGCTCTGGTGGGTTGCACACCTGAGCATCCCCTGTGAGGAAAAACTTTCTTGCAAGGATCCCTGGTGTCAGTGATGTTCACAAGGTTTTCCATTCTGGTGCTTTCATGACAGCAGTCAGGGCACATCCAACTGCAGACAAGCTACCTATGGGAAAAATAAGTTAACCTTATCAGCTAGGAAGGTCTTGCTAAGGCCTTGGGTAACTGTGTGATGCATGACAAAGCTTGCTGCATGGAAGCATTTGGCTTTTTGCATGCAGAGCTCTGAAGGCAGCACAAAGTGTTTGCTTGAGTGTCCTTAATCCCTGTGACATTCACTACTCAAGTAGGTCACCTCTGACCAGACATTCCATTGGATATAACCACAGAGAGAGAGAAACTCACTGAAATGCACTGACGGAAAGCTTCTGGGCTAGAGGGCCAGCAGGACTGCTAATGTCACTCAGAGAACTGCAGACAAAGTTCCATGTGGAGCTGTGGAGTGAGAACAGGAATGCTCCTAGTGCTGAGGGTTCTCTTAGCAGCTGGCGAGTTTCTGCCTGCAAGCTTTGGCACAGCTTTCCAGATTCTACCTGATCCAGCTCTGGTGACGACTCCAGAAGGATTCACTGGGGCTGAGACGCCAGTTGGACAAGGTCACCAGTCCCAATTGCCTTTTCAGGTAGGAAGGGGACAAGCACAAGAATCACCTAGCCTTAAGAGATGTAAAGGTGGCTACCTGAAACCACGCAGACCACTCTGATACAGCACCATTCGGTATCCACCTCTGCAGGGCAACCTTGCCCCAGTGAACTGCACCACTGCTGCCACAAGCACATCGGTGGCAGTTGATGAACCATTAGACATGCGAGGTACAGCACAAAGGTGCATCCCAGGACAGGGAACTTGGATGTCAGACTCAGCTATGCACCAAGACATCTCTTCAGGACACTGCTGCAGACCAGAAGGAAGAGCAAACAAAAGCCACTGCTTAAGTTCCTTGGCAAAAAAGAAAGTTTTCAGAAGAAATTTGCCTCCTAAAGTGCTGCTGAGCAACAAGTCCCTCAAAAGCAGGGACTATCCATATGTATTAGCAGGTGCTTCTTCACATGTCTCTTAACCTGAACAATTATTTGGGAAATAATGATTAGATTTTTTTCAATAAGATCCATTTTTTTTAGTAATTCTGAACATTGGTNAACAAAACAAAAAACCAAGAAAAAGCAAAAAACAAAAAAACAGACCAAAACGAACAAAACAAAAAACTAAAAATCAAAACAAAAACCCAAAGAAAAACAAAACATAAAACATCCAAACAAAAACCAAAAACCAAACCAAACAAAAAAAACCCAAAAAAGCAAAACAAAAAACCCAAACAAAACAAAACAAAACAAAAACCCCAAAACACCCAAACAAAAAACAAAGACCAAACAAAACCAAAACAAAACAAAAAACCCCAAACCAAAATCCAAAACAAACAAACAAACAAAAAACCTCCAAACAAACCAAAATGAGAACCAAAAACCCAAACCTGCAGCACCTGGAAAGCTTGGAAAGTGCAAAGCTTTGGTAGGAACAGTGAGGTTTAAGACAAATTACAGAGAATAATGTTCCAAGACCTTACAGAGTCACCTCGAGCCATGTGGCAAAGCTTTCCTCTCCCACCCCCAGTTAATAGATCAGAATCAAGGCACAATATTTCTGCACCGCTGATTTCAAGCACCTTAGAGCACAGGGAGGCTGAAAGAGGTAGTAACAGGATATTGGAGTGTCTTACATAAGGCACCAAGAAGGTCACTAATTTAGCTGCTGACGAGTAAAGAAAGAAGCTGTCTGTAAGGAAAGATGAAACAACCAAGCTGGAAGCTTGCCCTGGCTTGGCTGAGGCTTTTCACATCTTATACCCACTGCCTGGCTGCCTGCATACCACAGAGCACTTAAATGTCAAGCAGCAGTAGTTCCAATAATGTTGATGCTGTAGCACTGTCGCTGGGAGGCACATTCAAACAGCTAATCTCTCCCAGAGTAGGGCTCCAGAGCCTCCCATTGCCTTCCATATCCTCTAACTGCATTTAGTTTGGTGTGAAAAAGGTCGCTTTTACACCTCCTCCCCACACCAGAAAGCTAATGGGATCTGTTCCAAATGACCAACAACACTTCCAGAGAACACCTCTCTCCCATACATTTCATTGACTGGCAGGGCTCACTCCAGTATTATTTTTGCACCACTGTAAAGCAGCTGCGAAATTCAAAGCTGTACAGGTAAACAGGTTGGAAAGTTACACAGAATGCTTAGGAAAAAATAAAAGTAATTAATAATTGAATTAATCTGCAGTTAAGTTGGTAAGTTACACAGAATGCTTAAAAAAAGTAATAATCAAATTCATCTGCAGTTAGGTTGGGAAGTTACATAGAATGCTTAGGGAAAAAAAGGAATTAAGAATCAAATTCATCTGCAGTTAGGTTGGGAAGTTACGTAGAATGCTTAGGGGAAAAAAAGGNTGCTTAGGGAAAAAAAGGAAATAAGAATCAAATTCATCTGCAGTTAGGTTGGGAAGTTACACAGAATGCTTAGGGGAAAAAAAGGAAATAAAAATTGAATTCATCTGCTGTTAAGTTGGGAAGTTACACAGAATGCTTAGGGGAAAAAAGTAAATAACAATCAAATTCATTTGAATCAAAATCAGTTAAGTCCATTATACCCAGAGATCATAGGATCACAGAATCATAGAATGGTAAGGTTGGAAGGGACCTCAAAGCTCATCTAGTTCCAACCCCCTGCCATAGGCAGGGACACTTCCCACTAGTACAGGTCACTCAAGGCCTCATCCAACCTGGTCCTGAACACCTCCAGGGAGGTTGTGGAGCACAGAAGCACAGAATGTGATCAAAGATCATTCCACAACCTCCCTGTGCAACCTGTGCCAGTGTCTCACCACCCTCTCTGTAAAGAACTTCTTCCTAACTGAACTACTCTTCCAAATCTCATGGTACCTCACAGTCTTCTTTTTCTCCTCAGTATTAATAGTGGTAAGTTTTAGTAATTCTTCAATTGCAATTCACAGAATTGTCAGGGTTGGAAGGGACCCCAAGGATCATCTAGTTCCAGCCCCTCCCCTGCCATGGGCTGGGACACTTTCTACTAGATCAGGTTGCTCAGAGCCACATCCAGCCTGGTCTTTAATACCTCCGGGGATGAGGTTTCCACCACCTCTTTGAGCAGCTCTGCTCTCAAAACAGATCTTTGTTTCTCAAGAGCTGGTCTGCTCCTAATATTTCTCCACCTGATAAAAGGCTAAACCCATCAGGCAGTCAATTATTACTGAAATGAGAAGCAGCCTCTCTAAAACCTGTGGCACCCATCACACCTAGGATTGCACCGTGGTGAGGGGTGGGAGAATGACAAGCCAGTGCTCCAGAGGGATTTGAGAGCTGCACTGCACTCAGTGATGCCTTCCAGAACACATGTGCAGTTGTATCCACCCAGGAGCAGCCACTACTGGCAAGCAGATATCTTATGAACTGCTGTAGGTGCAATCCTAACTTATCACCACTAGCAAAAAAGAAAATAATAATGACAAAATCTAGTTCTGAATGGAGGGCTAAAAATACAGTGAGTGTCCTAAGGGACTCTCTGATTTTCCAATGCACCTGATATGTTCTCAGCCTCTTCTACAGAGAGAGAGTACCTTGAAATATCTGATGACTCTCTACTCAAGTAATACATTTTTTTCTCTTCTTTGTCATTCACCCATAAAGGTACCAAAGAGGTGAAGCAGCTGAATACTTTAACTGCCAGCAGCATCTTTTCCTTGGCTTTTAACCCTGTCCAGATTCACAATGAGCACACATTGAAATATCTGATGACTCTCTAATCGAATAATACCTGGTTTTCCCCTTCTTTGTAATTCACCCAAAAAGTACCAAGCAGCTGAAGCAGCTGAACGCTTTGACTCCCAGCAGCATCTTTTCCTTGGCTTTTAACCCTGTCCAGATTTACAATGAGCACAAAGTGACTGGCACTCAGTCACTCAACTGGTACTCAGTCCCAGCATGACCCAGCCTGAAGGGGTGCTGCAAAGATCTCGAGCCTAAGGCCTATGAAGCAGTGGTTTGTTGGGGAAAATTAGGAGCCTGACAATAATTTGGAGCTAAAGATATATGTGGATTGAGGCTTTTGGCTCAGCTGGTGATGGGGAGCATCGTACAACCCTACCCACTTCCCCCCTCGGACAACTGAGACCTGGTTGAGATGCCTCTGCCTCGCAACACGAAGGTGGTCACAGCTATGCAGGGAGAATCTCTGCTCTTCAAAACAAACCAGGAAAAAACAAACAAAAAGCAAAACAGATTAAAACAAAGTCAACTAACCAACAACAAAATGCTCAACTGCCCCACAGGTAATCTTCTGAGTAATAACTGTCCACAAATAATGGCTCAGGTGAGTTAGAGAAATGTAGGTCCTTCTGGTCTTTTGGTTCCTTCAATCTTCCATTATTTCTCTGGAGATATCAGGGGCAGTAGGGCATTGACTATTTCAAACCAAACTCTCTGAAGTTGTTTGCATTTTTGGAGCCTCCAGTGCAGGAAAGACATTGAACTGTTGGAGTGGGTCCAGAGGAGGCCACCAAGATGCTGAGAGGGCTGCAGCAGCTCTGCTCTAAGGACAGGCTGAGAGAGTTGTGGCTCTGCAGCCTGAAGAAGAGAAGGCTTCCAGGAGACCTTAGAGTAGTCTTCCAGTATCTGAAGGGGGCTACAGGAAGGCTGGGGAGGGACTACTGACAAGGTCTTGTAATGACAGGCTGAGAGTCAATGGGTTTAAAGGGGCAGAGGGGAGATTGAAAGTGGATGTTAGGAAGAAGTTCTTTATAGTGAAGGTGGTGAGACACTGGCACAGGTTGCCCAGGGAGGTTGTGGCTGCTCCCTCCCTGGAGGTGTTCAAGGCCAGGTTGGATGAGGCCTTGAGTGAGCTGTGCTAGTGGGAGGTGCCCCTGCCTATGGCAGGGGGT
>VWYK01064528.1:13735-28162 GCA_013399775.1 Semnornis frantzii | reverse complement strand
AGTTAGCTCAAACCAACACAGTGGGTGAGAAGTTTTTTGTTTGGTTATATGTAAAATTATTAGTCATTCATTATAAACATTTTTTCACATACAACCAATAAGTTGTTTTTTATTATTATAGTTTTAGCAATGGAGCTCTACTTTGCTTTGAACAGAAATTAGCCATGTAATGTTGAGGTTGGGTGGTAGCATATGTTACTTCACTGAACAGTCTTTATGCAATGTAGCTGTTGTGATACAGCTATTTACAAAGTATGCTGGCTTGTGTTAAATATTGGTTTAAACATAAGTGAAAGAACTTGCAGCTTCAGAACTTCCTATGGGAAACTTACAACTGTGTGTGGTTTTCTTTTTTTCATTAAGAAGGACTAAATAGAACCCTAATGGCTGACCCCAATCTAAAAGGAAACTTCTATCTCTGTGTCAAAGTCCTTCCTTTCTTCTCAGGCTTTTACTTGACACGTTAATTTGTGTAGCTGATTTTGGGGTGTTTTTTAAAATAACATGTAGATTGCTGTTATAGGTGAGAATTGAAGAATTCACCTTGGCTGAAGTCATTTTAGACTTTACAGACCACAGTTTCTGTGGCCTGTTAGCACTAAATAGAGCAAGAGAAAGGAGATAGTCAATTGCTCATTGAAAGCACTGGCTGTGTGTGGTAGGACAATCTATTTGGTTTGCTCACCTCGTTTTCCTGTAGTGTGAAGTGGATGAAATATGAGTTCAGAGAATAAAGGGGAAAGGTAAGAATCTCAGCTCAGCAATTAACATCATTTGCATTGCAGAACAACTAGTGTCTCTTACAAGCCATAAATGTGGGAATACTACGTGTTCACACTGTTCATCTAGTAGAATTGTGTGTGGCAAAGTTTATTTTAAGGTTTCTTTGTATGTTAAGCTCTTCTGGGGAAAAAGACTTCCATTTTGACTTTATCCATCAGCTATTTTCTAGGTTGTTTAATATATTTCCAAATTTATCAAAGAATTGCTAATTAAGATCTATATTAAAAAAAAAAGATATTAAAAAATGGATCCTAATGATCTTCCTCCTTTCTTTTCTAGGGGTGTATGTCAGCTCTAAATAATTAAAGTGGTATCAGTTATAAGGTAAATAATGCAATAAAACAATCCTTATTAATGACAGTGAAATGGAAGATGGAGAATTTCCTGCTTTATCAATTGCAAATATTTTCATCATTAAAAGATTTCACTACTTTTAGCTTTGCAAAGTGACAAGATGAAACATGCAAGATTTGTTCAGGAAGGCTTGCTCTGGGTAACAAAACTCTTTTTAGCTCTTTTTAGTTTAGAAACTTGGGAGCCAAGTCAGATACTATGATATCTTCATACTACTTTAGAAGTTTAGACCAACAGCTCCCCAGCTGCTAATTTTCTCTCAGAGTATACTGCTTGTAGATCTCATGTTTTGTGTTGTCCTATTGAGAAGGCAAGAAGGCTTCTGCAGCCTACTCATTCCTCTTGCATACAGTGGGGAGACACAGCACCCCTATGAAGCCTGCTTTCTCTTTTGCTTTCTGCTAAATGCATTTTCTTACAGGAAGTCTGTAAATTCCTTATTTCTTTTGCATAGGAGTCTATCTCTTGAGGCACATTCATGTTGTGGTGGTTAGTTTTTACTTAAGCAGAATTAGTGTCACACATGGTGTGTGGGGCTTTTTCAGTTGTGATGCTGAGGGGTTTGTGTGTGGGTCTGCAATGGTGGAATGTATAAAGGCTTTTTATTTATTCTGCTACTTGCTACATTCAGGGGGAAAGAAAGAGCAGATTTTGAAGTGATCATTGTCAAAATAGACAATAATGGACTTGATGAGAACAGAAAATTCTGTTGAAGTAAGACCCACATGTTAATACCTGAACAAAATTCATAGTAAATACTTATTTTTAAGTACTTACCACTTAAAAGTTGACTAGTAATACATTGTCACTGTTGTAAGGATGTCTGAAATACTGGGATAAAACATAGTATTTGAATTGACTTCTTTACCATAGATNCTCTGCTTGTACATTGTGCTGAGCTGTAAATAGAGCTTCAGTCCTTAACTTCCAGCTGCCTGAGTCTGGTCTGGGGGATTTTCATTGTGTGGGTGGGCAGGGAACTCCCATCACAATTGGGAATCTCATTTTGTAATGCTTAAGAAGTTGTCTTCCTCCTTTGACATCTGATTGCTCCTAATCTGCTCTGAATTCTGTGGTCTTAATTTTGTTACTGCTTAGGGAGAGGTTCTTTTGTCAAGTCTTTGAGAAAAATCAGAATAACAGTATCTTCCCCCTGCCTCCCATTCAGCAAAGTCTTTTAACCTCAACTAGTCTGTAAAACAGGAGCAAGCTTCTGAAAGGAAACAGGTTTTTGGGTAAAAGGAACAGAAATATTACCGACTGTACTACTTGAAGTCATGCTCTTTTTTTGTCCTGCACAGAGGAGATAATGGAGCTCATTCAGAAAACTGACTTTAAACCCTACAAATAGTTGACTTTGCTATATGTGGACTGTGAACTTAGAAATACTTTGTAGGTGTCTTTTAATGACTTTTAATGACTTTTAATAAAAATTCTTGTGATGTGGTATGGAATTTTATTTCTTTATAGCATTGTTGATTTCAATATTGAAAAAAAAAACAAGGAAATCCAAACAGCTGAGTGCTAAAAAGAGGATATACCTTTACCTTCACTTACTGTTATCTCCAAAAATAACTGTGTAACCAAATTAGGTGGAAAATATCTAGGGTGATGTACCATATTATTTAGGAGTTGCAAGACGTCACCACATCCCTGAGGTTTAAGGAATTATTTTTAACTGTATGGTAGTTAAGACTGGTTCATAGACTGGTGCTAATAAAGGAAACCTCTACAAAATACAAGAACAGTGAGAAACTCCCTTTCTTGAGCTTTAGCAGCCTTCCAGTAAGGATATGAACAAACCAAAATTACTATAGCATGTTCTTGTCTGGCTACCTTTGTGTATAGCATAGTATTTAGCATTTTCTTACAGAAAAATACCTTTATCATAATGTTTTTAGAGTGGTGATGCTTATGCAACACAGTTTTAAATCTCTACTGCATTTTCCAGATCTTTCTCTGGCTTCTAATGCAGGACAGGATGATGAGATAAATTTTTACACTGCCTCTTTTTCATTATAAAAGTGAAACTGGAGGACTGCAAGTTTATTGCTGATGTTGCCAGGATATTTTCATTTAGGAGAGACTGAATCCATATTGTGTCAGAAAGACAGATGAACTCGAAGACTCAATTGCTTTTCTGGTGATTCTCAGTCTTGGAGTTCCTCCAAGTATATTTCATGGTGTGTCTCAATATAGTGTCTGATACTTTGGTGTTTTGAGTTGAAATAAACTTTTCTTTAACAGCAGTATTATTATGGGGTTGCAGTGAGCAAAGTGAAGCATTGTTGGGTTTTGGGGGGGTATTTTTGGTATTCTTTTTTGGCATTTTTGGGACCAATGTGCAGGACCTGATACTCCTACCTTTCTCCAGTGCATCATGGATCACTGCATGGCAGATCATTGAGCTGTGCTTCTACCCCTGGGGTAAACAGTTAAACATACATTGAATCCTCCTCCAGGTGAAAGCAAACTGAGGCTTGCATTCCTCTGCTGTTGGAGTAGAAAAGAAAGCATTAGCAACATCTGTGGCTGCGTACCATTTGGCCTCCTTGGATTCCAGCTCATACTGGAGTTCTAACACATCTGGCACAGCAGAGCTTCTGGGTGGAGTTACTGTATTTAGGCCACAGAATTCAACTGTTGATCTCCATTCTCCATTTGCCTTTTGTAGAGGCCATATTGGCTGTTCAAAGGTGAATAGGTTTTTTAAATGACATCTTGGTTCTCCAGACGATGAATCAGATCATGTGTGTGCGCCAAAGGGTCATGGTTTGTTCTGTATTGCCTGTGATGTACAGTTTGAGTGGCAGCTGGCACCTTTGCATCCTCTATATTTTGCTGTCCAGCAAGTGCAGACTCAGATGAGAGCTCAGGCCTAACAGACAACTTCAGTCTGTCTCCAACAGCTTCTACAGTTGCTATTCCAAAGGTCCATATATAACCCTTGGGATCTTTGAAGTGCCCTTCTCTCAAAGTCAGTTCCCAAAGTACAAGGTGCTCTTGGACCTGTTACAATGGCCTGTCTTTGCCAATCACTCCCAAATAAACTTATTTTTTGCCTCCAACCTAGTCAATTCTTGACACCCTCCTGAAATTCTAGAAGGAGTAATAGATTTATGATTTGAGGCCATCAATGTACATTGAGCACCTGTGTCAACTAGAGCCCTGTATGTGTGAATCTTCAAGGTACCAGGCCACATGTTCCAGTATATTCTGTTATCTTCCTGGCCTCTGCCTGGTCACAGGTAGGGACCCCTTAATGCTGACCATTGCACGTACAATTGGCACAGTGTTTAATGGTATTATCTGAACCATTTGGTTCACTTGGGGGAACTGAGGCAACTACTCTTTTACTCTTGTCATTTTACAACTCCCTCACTCTTTTCAGAAGTGAGGTATGTTTCCCATCCCACTTACCCATGTTTTCACCAAATTGATCACATAAGATTACCCAAGGAGACCCATGTGACTGTTGTCTATTTCTACTTGAGTGAGTTTGAATTGGTCTCCTGGGAGGACACCTATCTCTGATGGCTGAGACATGTACCCACTCTGATGGTGAAGAGAAAAGGTCATTGTGCTTCACCAGCTGGGACATGGAGATTTTAAATTCCTCCTTGAGTTGTTTCATGTATCTTTTATCTCTTCTGCCATAGTACTTACAACTGACCCCATGGCATTAAATGCGAGGCTGTTCTCCATCTGCCTCATCTGATCAGCAGACTCACCAACAGTCAGAGGAGTGTTTTCATTATCTTTCTCCACCATTTTACTTGCCAACATATGGGCATAACTAGAGGGAGCTAACCCAATAAGTTTCTTTAGGAGCCTGTTTATTCCTGCATTTCTCTCTCCTCCAAACTACAATTAGAGCTACAATAGGAGCCAGAAACATCAAATTCAAATGTACTAGCAAACCACTGGCTGACTCAGCTCTACCAAATAACTCTGTCTCTGACACAAGCATAACATATGGCATGCTCTCAACTACACTCCTAAACCCTAAAACATCCATAACAGAATTTCCAACCTTTGCTAACACACCTTTAACTCAGTTCCAAACAGCCTTACCAAAGGAGGAGCGCACATGATATTGTACCATGCTAGTAAAGCACTGCTGAACCGATAAAGTCAAAATTGAAGTAATAATGGTCCACAGTATACCAAACTAACTCACTTTTCCTTTACTTCCTTATCCTGATCACCAATCATGATTAGGAAAAACCTTTTCTTGTTCAAGCTTTTGTATTAAACATGAGAGAGACACTTTCTGAAATATCTCTGATTAACATGGGGAAAAAAACCAAAAAACAAAAAAAAACCCAAACAAAGTGTTGTTTTTTTCCTCTTTTCCCCAAGATGATATTACTAAATAGAAACTGTCTAGTTGTGGTCAGACTAGGATGAGAGACTAGGCAGAGTACGAGCATACAGGAAAGCTGTTCTCTGGCCATCACAGAGTTGTCAGGATTGGAAGAGACCTAAAAGCAATCTGATCCTGGTTAACTTGAAAATGTGGCTTCACCAAGAGCAAATTGTGCCTGACAAGTCTGGTGGATGTCTATGATAAGGTCACAACATCAATAGACAGGAAGAGAGCAGCTGATGATATTTCTCTGGATCCAAACAAAGCCTTTGCTGTCCCGCACAACATCCTGATCTCCAAGCTGCTAAAATATGGGTTTGATGAATGGAACACCCTGTATAAAGAACTGGCTTGATGACCACACCTAAAGAGGGGCAGTCAATGGGTCCATGTCCGAGTGCAGACCAGTGGCAGGTGAAATGCCTCAAGAATCAGTACTGGGACCAGACTTGTTTTAGCATTTTTTGTTGGTGACATGGAAGTGGCATTGAGTGCACCCTCAGCAAGTCTGCCAACAATACCACCACACTGGAGGGCCCTTAGGGATGTCATCCAGAGGCACCTTTACAGGCTGGAGAACTGGGCCCATGCCAACCTCATGAGGTTTAACAAGACCAAGTGCAGGGTCCTGCATCTACGTTGGGGCAATCCCAGTCACCAATATCGTCTGGGCAGTGACTACCTTGAGAGCAACCCTGAAGAAGAGGACTTTGAGGTGCTGGTGAGTGAGGAACTCAATATGAGCTGCCACTGTGCACTTGCAGCCCAGAAAACCAACTGTATCCTGGACTGCATGAAGAGAAGTGTGGCCAGCAGGGTGAGGGAGGTGATTCTCCCCATCTACACTGCTCTTGTGAGACCCCACCTTGGAGTACTGCATCTAGTTCTGGAACCCCTGTTACAAGAATGATACAGATGTGCTGAATGTGTCCAGAGAAGGGCCATGAGAATGATCAGAGCACCTCTACTAGGAGGGCAGGCTGGGAAACTTGTGGTTGTTCAGTTTGGAGAAGAGAAGGCTCTGAGGAGACCTTATTGTGGCCTTCCAGTATCTGAGGGGGGCCTACAAGAAAGATGGTGAGGGACTTTTTTAGGGTGTCAGGTAGTGATAGGACTAGGAGGAATGGATCCAAGCTAGAGGAAGGTAGATTTAGATTAGAGTTTAGGAAGAAGGTTTTTTTTCCATAGGGGTGGTAAGACACTGGAACAGGTTGCCCAGGGAGGTGCTGGAAGGCCCATCCCTGGATGTTTTTAAGATCAGGCTGAATAATGGCTCTGGGCAACCTGATCTGGTGGAAAGTGTCCCTGCCCATGGCAGGGGCTTGGAACTAGACAATCTTTGAGGTCCCTTCCAGTTCTGACAATTCTGTGATTCTGTGACTGGTGAGGCCATCTGCAAAGGAGGGAACCTGTATGATGGTATTATCCTAGTGGACACCAGACAGAACAGCAGTCTGGTGATAAACTGTATTAGCAACTCTTTAATTCTAAAAGGGGTAAGTCACTTCCATGACAATGTTTTGTATTGCTTTTACTTTAAATCCTGGGTTCTGGACTGTCTTCTGGCTATACTTTTACAGAATTTAAAAAGCACACACAGAAGTGTAAATCACATGGAGGAGATGTAATTTGGCTTCTTACCCTGCTGAAATTCAAAGCATTATGTTACAGTAAGGTACAAGGAAATCTCTGCTTGCTTCAGGGACTTTTTCACTTGTGGGATGGTCCAGAGAAGATTGATTACTTTATTTTGCAGCAGTGGGCTAGAGTAGGATCTGCCAGAGGAATTCCCTGCCTGGTCTCTTTTAAATGCTGCTATAGAAGTAACCTTACTTTCTCTCAATAGAGTATGAAGTCCAAATGTAAAAGTACTAGTTGACTTTTATTCTAAAATGTAGTAATTTCAGTAATAACTTCATTTCATTTTCTCTTTAGTGTAATTAATTAGTAGAGCAGCATCACAATGATTTATACTGGACTACATGGAGTAATTGAGAAAACCATGAACAAAATTAAGTTTAGTCACATATACTTAGAAAAATTTGAATACCTGAGATAACTGACAAACACCATAAGGTTTTTTCCATGTGACTTGAACAAATTCTGATGGTTTGGGTTTGTTTTTAGCTTGGTGGGGTTTTTTTGTTTGCTTTTTTAATGTCATCATGCAGTCATTTTGTAGAACACTTTAAGGTGTGAATATTGCAGTTGTTCTTTTGGAAAGCTTAAAATGTAAGAAATACATTGTGCTTCCTTTAAAAATTCTGTTCTATTTTACTGACGTGAACTACATATTTACAGCTATGTTTTTATCTTTCCAAGTTAAAAATTTGTGATGGAATCAGCAGAAGACCTGCATCACATTCAGAGAGCTACAGTAGAACTTTTAAGCACTTTCTTTTAGATACTTTCTCAGCAAGTAACATTGGCAGATATTATTTCAGTAACAGAAATATGCCTTTTGAATTTAATATCATGAAATGCAATTTTGTGTCTCGAGCAAATGTCAAAGCAAATAAAAGTTGCATTCACTCTAGGCTTAGCTTTGACAGTAGTTACAGAATATATCTTGGAGAGATGAGTTATGCATTCTCACTCCAGCTAATGCTGACATATGAAATGGAAAAAGTATGTTCATTGGGACCTCACTTCATTCTGTGTTGCTGAAGAACATGTAATAATATGGTGCTAAAATGTACAAAACGTGTTTTGCTGTTCCCTTTTATGCTTCTATGGAGAACCAACCCAAAATGTAGAGATAAGATTTAGATAATTAGATAATTTACCTGTGAGCATATTCTCAGCAGGATCAGGTCAGCTGAATTACTGAGTAATAGATTCTTTAAATTTGTCTCTAATACAGGATAATGGTTGTCTCTATGGCAACTTGACTTACATGCAATGGAAACATTATAATGAGTTTTTTGGACTTCATTTAAATCAATCTGTTATTGCAGGTGTTGTAGTATGGCATACTTTCAATACTTATTTTTTGTAAAAAAAGTATTTTTTTGTTTTTTTTTACAAGGAAGAATGAATTAATATCTGTTATCTTTTAGGAATCTATACTATTGTTACTACATATTTTATATTTCATCACTCTGTCACTTATGAATTTTCCCAGGAATCTCTGGTGAATACTATATTGTTTTGATAAGTTCTTGGAAGCAATTCTATGTTTTCTCAATAACTTTTTTCCAAACTGTCATTTCAGAGATGTCTTATGGCATGTTGCCCCTATAATAAGATTATAGTATAGAGATTTTTCTAGCTTGAACATACTCCAAGACTTTTTTTCCTTTCTTTCTGTGCCTAACCTGTGGACATGGATAAGCATGAAGACCTTTGATCCAAGTCTGTACTTAATGATACTTGCAGGTGACTTAAGCAGATTAAGTAGATAGAGTACTGGAAGGTAGAAGATCTGGGAGGTGAATTGCTAAGGAAATAAAGGCATTTTAGAAGAGAGAAAGGTCTATACATTGTTGCTGCTGAGTGATTGATTTTGATGTAGAGCATAGTATTAACAATGGTATCATCTGTATTTTTACTGTAAAGCTGATATCAGGAGTTCTGCTTGTGGAAAAATACTCAGATCATTAGAAAATTTTACAGTGCAGACAATATTAAATATTTACTGTATCTTCATACATTTTGTCTCCCCTTGTATCACTGAAAAGAGATTGGCTCCGTCCTCCTGAAAGCCACTTTTAGACACTGATAAGGTCACAATCACAAAATCAACCAGATGGGAAAGGACCTCCAAGGTCATCCAGCTCAACCTATCACCCAGCCCTATCCAATCAAGTAGACCATGGCACTAAGTGCCTCATCCAGTCTTTTCTTGAACACCTCCAGGGACCCCTCTCAGCCTTCTCCAGACTAACTAGTCCCAGGTCTCTGAGTCTTCCCTTGTAAGAGAGACGCTGCAATCCCTAAATCATCCTCATAACCCTGTTTTTGTCCTTGTCACCCTGAATTCTAACATAAACACTCTGAATTTTCAATGTATTTCCTGTTTGTGTAGTATTAATTCACAATAATGCACATTAGTGGTGTTCTATCAAAATGGTAGCATCTGAAGTGAAAACCCACAAGGGAAGGAAAAGTTGCCTTAGAAGAGAAAGAGGCATTCAGTCACTGAACTTTGCTTAGAGAACCTGCAGTCCAAAGTCTAAATGTGGAAACAGTAGTGAGATAGCATCCTAGGTTTGGCTAAGACAGAAGTTGTGAGGGGCCACACCCCGGTAGCCAGCTGAAGCAGCCAGTGGAGTATTCAATGCCATACAAAGTAATGTCCAGTATATAAGGGGGAAACATTGGTGCAGGCAGTTTTGGTGTTTGTTTTGGTATGGAGGGTTTGGTGCTTGGGCAAGAGTCATCAGGTGGGTGTCATGTTTTATATTACTACTTGTCTGTTACTTCTTCACTACTATTGCTATTCCTGTTGTTCATTTCTTCTTTGAGATGAAAGAAAAAATTAACAGAGCAATACAATCTGTGGGGTTTGCATTTTACTCCCAATTTCTTCTTAAAATCCTATGGGGGAGAGGAGGGTGAGGAGACAATTGCGTGAGTGGCTTTGTGGAGCTTCCCTGTGTCTGTGCAAAAACAACAACACAGGTTTGTAACATGAACAAGAGGACAAACATATTTTATCTGATTTATTGATTGAAGCTGAATACTCTGATACTAAGGGAACAATAATGATTTTTTTTTTTTTGGTTGGTTGTTTTTGACATTCTTCCACTTACAAAGACCAATAACAGAAACTTTATTAAAATGAAATTGTCTTCCTGCAGTACACCTGCACCTTCTGGTTATTGTGGACAGGAAGAAAGATTGGAATGGATACTGCTGTTCTAAACCAACCTTCTAGAGAGGAAAAATGGGATGTGAAGAATAGTCAATTGGCAAGACTTTCTACAATGTGTGTTTTACTGTCTGGGTATGGATCAGGAGCCTTCTGCCTTAGTTTGGGGCAGTATAGGGAAGGCTACTTGCCTCACCTGGTGGTTGGTTGGTGTTTGTTTCTTGCTTTTTTTTTTGACACACAGTTGTGATCTTTGACACTTGTAGCTAAAATGCCAGTGCATTTGAGTAACATTCTGTAGGAGTTTTGATGACCCTGTGCATTTTTCATAGTTCTTGTGTTCTTTGATGCTGAACATATTTCATCGAAGTGAGCTCTGCTTTAGAGGACACCTGCTTCTTGTGATGATAACTTATCAGTGTAATGGAGGGTATTAATTAATGCAAGATGGGATTTTTTAAAAATTAATGTTGTTTATTAATTTTGATATTCAGGACTCTCCTGCCACCTATTCAGTAGTTTTAAATAATAATTGGTTGTGTGCAGTGGTCACGAAAACATTATACAAAGGAGTAACTGGATATAGAACAAGCAACAAGAATGCAACATGGAACTGGAAGAGAAGGTCTTGCAGTCAGTATGCCACCTGCTCACTGGATGGATTCGAGAGGCCCATTGCTGTTTAAGACAGAAGTCCAGGATTCAGTTAGATTCAATTACAGTTTTGCTAAAGATTTGCTAAAGAGGTTTTGAGTATTAACTCACAAAAATATTATTTCCTGACTTGTGGGGCTAACTACAGTTTCCAGACAGTACCCACACCTGAAGGGAATTCTGTTGATGTCTTCTTAGCTGTTGAGGCTTCTGACCTTTCCAGGCTCTTGGTGGGGGTGCTGGAAGAAAGCAGACAATCTCTGCTCTCCAGCCTGTCAAGGTGCCTCTGGATGGCATCCCTAAGGGCCCTCCAGTGTGTTGGTGTTGTTGGCAGACTTGCTGAGGGTGCACTCAATGCCACTTCCATGTCACCGACAAAAATGTTAAAACAAGACTGGTCCCAATACTGATTCTTGAGGCATTTCACCTACCACTGGCCTGCACTTGGACCCACTTGACTGCCACTCTTTAGGTGTGGTCATGAAGCCAATTCTTTATACAGGGTGTTCCATCCATCAAACCCATATTTTAACAGCTTGGAGATAAGGATTTCATGTGGGACAGTGTCAGAGGCTTTGTTTGGGTCCAGACAAATGATGTCAGCTGCTCTCCTCTTGTCTATTGATGCTGTGACCTTATCATAGACATCCACCAGATTTGTCAGGCACAATTTGCTCTTGATGAAGCCATGTTGATTGTACCAAATCACCTCTTTGGTATTCTTCTGCCTCAGTAGTGCCTCCAGGAGGATCTACTTCATGATCTTAGCAGGCACAGAGGTGAGACGGACTGGCCTGTAGCTCTCTCAAGCACCCTTCTTTCCCTTTTTGAAAATGGGGGTTATGTTTCCCCTTTCCCAGTCAGAGGAGACTTCCCTGGACTGCCATAATTTTCACAGTAGATATCTATTTCCAATAGATAGTTGTTCAGTGAATTTTTCTGCCAATTCCCTCAGTACCTGTGGCTGTATCCCATCAGGTCCCATAGACTCAGATGTTCTCAGGTTCTTGGGATGGGCATGAATATGATCCTCACAATGAACAGTTCCTTCTTCGAGTCCTTGCCATTATCTTCTGTGACTTCAGGGGCTGGCTGGAGCCATTGCCAGCGAAGACCGAGATAAAGAAGTCACTGGAAACCTCAGCCTTCTCCACACCACTTGTCACCACTTCTCAGATCACTGGAAAGTCTTTGGATGCTTCTAAATAATGTGATGGTGTTAATTTTTTTTCCCCCTTCAATTATTGTGTATGTCTTTATGAGAGAAGCTGTTTTTAAACAGTATTTTTCCATCCAGTTTTCCCCAAGTCCAGAGTTTTTATGCATGTGAAGTAGAATTACAAACATTATTGGCATCCATGCAGCTCTGTAAGGGGAAAACATGGTGAAATTACAGCTGCACCTAGATTGGTACATACTGGTGTACTTTCTCATCTTGCCTCTCTTAATGTTGAACACATGGCAATTTTCTGTCTCTCCTTGAACACTATATCCTTCAGCCCCATAGTGGTCATGGTGGTCTTCCTCTAGTTGTCACTGTATCTTACTTGAGCTAACTGGTTCATTGCAGTGAACCTGATGCCTTTTGTCATTGCTGTTAGTGTTTGCCTGAGTATGGTGGTTTCTAGGGTATAATGCCAGCAACCAGAGTAACACTAGAGTGTTTGAGTAGTCTGATACAGAGTACATTACTGAAACCCTAATGCATACCTTAAACTGATGGTAAATATGGTAAGAGCTAATAGTGGACTTAGGTGTACTTTGGGCAACTACAGTAACACATGTGCTTTTGTATCATTTTCCTAGTGTTTTATTAATACACTTCCAAACAAATATTTGTTAGCCTTATACATTATACATTTACAAGTTGCACTGATGGAACTTTTGATGCAAAAGACAACACAAAATGCAAGATTTTAGGTCTGTATTTACTCGGACACTATATGTTGTGGTAAAACATTTTTAGTACTTTTATATTGCATTAGAAGCCACAACTATTGCACAAAATCATTGATAGCTGATTATGTAGGGTTTTTTTGAGTGGAAAGTCACCTCAAGTTATCTCAGTGAAGTTTATTTATATGTTTGGGGTGTTTTTTTGTTTTCATCGGATGTGTCATGATTAAAGTTTCTCCCAAAAATTCTGCTTCTAATCTCATACCTGTATTTACTCTATCATTAGCACTGAGGACTAACATGGGGATCAAGCATGAACTGGCATCTACCACGCATCTTTTCTGCTGTGCTGCAGAAGTGTCACTATCTAATTCAAACCAGATTGTTCAGTTCTGTCATAATATGAGCATTAGGACAAAATGAGGACAGAGGAGAGGAAAAATGCAGAACATCAATTACGTGCAGTATAAGGATGCTATATGCATATAATCCACCCCATGTGTGTTCTTTGAATCTAAATCATTAATGCCTTTTCCATTAGGACTGTGTGTTTTTTTTTATCATTCATATTACAGTATTTGGTAGTGGTAATTTGTTTTCATTGCCAATATTTCAGATATATGTTTGATAAGTCCTCTCCAAAGATGCTGTAGATCCTTTTAGGACTTAACTCTAACTTTTAAGATAGATCAGCAAAAATGGGCTACTCAGGCTACTTACATGTAAATGGTTCATGGTACTAACAGCAAAGCACTTCCTAGACACATCAGTCCTTGTATGACTGGGATGGTACACCATAAAATAAATCCTATGAGAATTTTCTTCCAAGCCTTTTATGAAATCTTCAGTTAAGAATGTCTAATTCTTTTGTATGAAATAGAAAAGCAGGGTTAAAGTTGCTGAAGCTGTTGAAATTCTCTATATAATTTGCTATAGATATGGCTTACTGGATATTTTCTGGCTCTGCAACTGTGTGTGAGGGGGCCTACAGGAAGGCTGGGGAGGGACTATTTACAAGGTCTGGGAATGCCAGGACAAGGGGAATGGGTTTGAAGTGTCAGAGGGAGATTGAAAGTGGATGTTAGGAGGAAGTTGTTTGCAGTGAGAGTGGTGAGACACTGGCACAGGTTGCCCAGGGAGGTTGTGGCTGCTCCCTGCCTGGAGGTGTTGAAAGCCAGGTTGGAGGAGGCCTTGAGTGACCTGTGCTAGTGGGAGGTGTCCCTGCCTATGGCAGGGGGTTGGAACTGCGTGATCTTTGAGGTCCCTTTCAACCTTACCATTCTATGATTTAAAATGCTCCATTTATGCAGCTGAATCTTGCCAAGTGTGTAGGATCTTGAGTCCTGTGCATATAGATCCTAAAGATCTGTAATGCATTGTAAAATCTGGTGTTACTTAGCAAAATGGAGATGTCAAAGCAAAAGGGGAGTGTAAACTGGTGTTCTTGGAGTAACAGAATAGAGCCAAGCAGAAATGGCACACAGCCCATATATGTGCTGGTTTGAAGCTCATTGGAATATTGTTTTTTATGAAAAGAATTAGATTATAGGCTGTGAAA
>VWYK01064522.1:55545-66286 GCA_013399775.1 Semnornis frantzii | reverse complement strand
TATGATTCTATGAATTCCTTTCTTGTTGTTGCTGTCCTAAGAGAGGGAGCAGAGCAGGAAACAACAAACAGCTTTCAACGTCAAGCTCCTTGCTGGTTTCATGCAGTGTTGGAGAGTTGTTCCTGTCTTCCTCAGAGTTCTCTTACTTCAGACTGCCCAACATTTCTGACTGATTTCAGAGGTTCCAAGCCTGGAGGAAAGGAGAGCACACAGGACTGTCTGCTCATTTACTTCTGTGGGGCTGAAGGTGGGGAGCACTGCCCATGGCCAGCCTCAGAGTGAGAAATGTAAGTTTCTTCCAGTTCTCATTTTCTTGCTTGTTTTTGTTTTTGTTTTGCTTTTTCTCTCTTCCCTATATTCACCTTCTGAACCCAACCAGGATTACTTTTGTCAGAGGAAATAAAAAAGACTCTGCTTTGAGAGCATGTGTGGCCAATGGAATCCCTTTAGCAATGATCAATCAGGCTGTGGCTTGCTTTGCTCTGGAAGCCCTTGAAGAGACAAGCTTGCAGCAAAAGTGATTAAAAGCTCCCAAATCCATTTTTATCCCCCTCACATTTAAAAAGCCTGAAGAAAGCTTCAACTTTTAGGATACAACTTTCATCTGTTCATTTTGTTTATTTAACTTGAAGAAGTGTAGGTCCTGTCTTGCACAGTGCTCACAGTTACGCGCTTGCAAAAAGTTCAGAGCTAGGACAACAGTCTTGAACTTGGCCTTTAGTCAGGCAAATGTGTCAAGGAGCTGTGTCAGACCTTTAAAAAAAAAAAACTGTTGGAAAATTTGGTTCTTGTAACCATTTATTACTCTGCCTTGTTCTCCTAAGTTTTGTCTTACTTCTGTCCATTGGCCAAATCTGAATTGCCTCTTCTAGAAAACCTAAAAAAATAATAGTAGGTACATTTCTGCTTGCTTTGCGATCAGCCTGACCATGGCTGAGTGTTTAGGTTGAGGGGAAATGGCCTCAACTTGCACTAGGGATGGTTAGCTTAGACATTAGGAAAACTTTATTTGCTGCAAGAGTGGTCACGGATTGGCACAGGCTGCTCAGGGAGGTGCTGGAGTCCCCATCCCTGGAGGTGTTTAAGAAACCCGTGGCCATGGCACTTGGGGCCATGGTTTGATGACCATGGTGGTGTTGGGTTGATGGCTGGACTGGATGATCTTAGAGGGATTCTCCAACCTTAGTGATTCTATGATTCTGTGATCAACACCTGTCCGCCTCCCCACCTGATCACACATTCCCTGTTCTCGTTGCAACAGCAGAGCCCAAAGCCTGGAGCAGCAGGAAGCTAAATACTCTGGATTTGGGAGCATTCGGTTTTGGAATATCAGAAGAAAAACTCAGAAATCAAAGGGAGTGTGGACAGTAACCTGCACAACCCTCTGATAATTCTTGTGCCAAAGGTGTTTGAAGCACATATTTAGTTCCCTGGCAGCTCAGCCAAGCAGGCCAGCATGTTCCTGGTCACTCTCTGGTGGGTATGAGCAGTCAGACAGGCTCAAGCCTACACCACAGAAATGACTCAGTCTTGGCTCAGCTCTTTGCCACTGAAAATTTGTGCTGATAATGTTTCTCTTGCCAGCTGCTACATTCACCTCTACAGTCTTGGTTCTTTCTCAAGAGATCCAAGGGTTCAGATGAGCCTTTGATCTTTTCCCACAGTTTCTGGCTCTCTGCCTGTCCCAGCCATATGTGGATGAGTTCCTGCAGAAACATTCAGTCCTTCCTCCACTTCCTGCACTGACCGTAACTTTACACTGTCCCACAGCCTCTATTGTGCTGATTAGACTGAGCAGCCCATAGGCTGTAACCCTGAACTTTGGCTCTTCCTCAGCCTGTGTCACTAATGGTGACCTTCTGGAAACGGCACAATCACAGCACAGTCAGTGCTGTGGAGAGCTGTGAGGCTCAAAGCCCAGCCCTGTCAGCTGAGGGGAAATCCAAGCCTGCCTTTACTTTGCTAATCCTTTCAACTCTCCGGTCAGTTTGCAATGATTGTAGAATCACAGAATCATAGAATGGTCTGGAATGGGAGGGACCTTCAAAGCTCATCCAGTCCAACCCCCTCTGCAGTCAGCAAGGACATCCTCAACTAGATCAGGTTGCCCAGAGCCCTGTCCAGCCTCCAGGGATGGGGCTTCAACCACCTAGCTGGGCAACCTGTTGCAGTGTTCCACCACCCTCATGGTGCAGAACTTGTTTGTATCATCCAATCTAAATCTGATCTGCTCTAGTTTGAAGCCATTTCACACTTCTAAGATGTTTACAAGGATCCGCTTCTTAGAGGGCTTTGGCATGCAAAGCTTGCCTCAAATTCAGGTGCTGAACTGTACATTCGTGGTTGTAAAGATATCAGAATGCACCGGTTCCCACTGTGGTACTCCTTACAATACTGAGAATGTGCAACAGGCCTATTTTGATTGGTCTTCATTTTTTTTTTTTTCAGCAGTAGAAGACCCAAAGAGGTCTTTTTCACTCCCTAATTGATACAGACTTGTGCACATACATGAAACAGTATGCAGGTGCTTCTTGTGCATCTTGTGCATCTGCAGGTGCAGATGCTTCTTGTGAACAGCCTTTCTCTCCTGCCTTTCCAAGGCCTGAGGCACACAAGATGAGCACAGATATTGTTCTAAACTGTTGGAGAGCTGTGAAAAAGCTGAGCTTGCTCTGATCTGCTGGTTTTACTGGGATCCTCCTGTGGTCCTCAGTTAAAGGTGAGAAACTAGAGGAAAAGGTATTGCTTGAAACTTAATATCCATGGCTTGCCAGGCAGAGCTTAATCCACCTAAGCTCCTGAAAAAGCAGTGAACCAGTAAACCTAAGTGAAGTACCTGGAGTCCAGGCACTTAATGCTCCACTGACTCAGGAGCTTTCCAACATCTCAGTGGTGACACACACATCCACAGTTGGGAAGAACTCAGGTACAAAACTGACTCCTGTTACAGAGAAGAGGCAGAGGAACAGATTCCTGGGGCTGGTGTAGGTTCATTTCTGCTTGTGGAGACAGACATAAAAAAAGGACAGGTTGGAGAGTGGGGATGTTCAGCCTGGAGAAGGCTCCAGGGCGACCTTAGAGCAACCTTCCAGTACCTGAAAGGGCTACAGGAGAGCTGGGGAGGGACTTGTTAGAAAGGCACAGAGTGAAGGACGAGGGGTGATGGCTTCAAACTGGAAGCAGTTGGATTAACATTAGACATTAGGAAGAAATTATTCCCCATGAGGATGGTGAAACACTGGAACAGGTTGCCTAGAGAACTTGTGGAGGCTCCAAGGCTGGAAACATTCAAGGCCAGGATGGATGAGATGTTGAGGAACCTGGGCTAGTGGAAGGTATCCCTGCACATGTCAGGGGTTTGGAATTGGATGAATTTAAGACCCTTCCAACCCAACCCATTCTGTGATTCTCTGATTCTAGAAGATGGAAAAAGTTTCTATGTAACTAGAGAACCTGATGACATAGCTTCCACACCGCTTTTAAATTAACTCTGCCACTGGTGAACAATGTTTAGGGGTAGCTCCCATGGAATAGGTAAGGCCTGGAACCTCCAAGGAAATGGAGCTGTCCAGGGACCACTTATTGAAATTGTTTCAATAAGAAACAAATCTCAGATTTTTTTTTTTTCTCAAAGGCTCCACAAGTCCTCCATGGGCTATGGCCAGAAAATTGTTCAGCTTGCTGTTTGAAGGAGGCACATGAACTTACCGGTGTCCTTCTTCACTGTTACCCAAGGCACTCTCTGGCTTTTCTTCGTAGCTCAGCTGTAAACCTATTTCTAAGAGGGACCCTAATGAAGGTGTAGAACAGCTCAGTTCCTTTCTGGGCATCCCTGAGATCACTTTGCTTGGAAAGGATTTTGGGTTTTCCATTATTTCTTCTTTCACTGCCCTCTCACATGGACTTCACCTGTCTCCTCAAGTTGAAGCCAACTCCTTCTCAGACAACTAATTCACATTTCTTCCAAAGTGCAATGGGATTCTAATTAGACTGGGGTGTTAGACACTGCAAAATGTAAACAACAAGAGCAGAGCTGGAAGGCAGCAGCGATCCCACACGCAAGCTCTGGGACATGGGATGGACATAAGTGCTGTTTGGGTTGGATCCCAAGGCCTGTTACCCAGCTACAAATTAGTTGTAACTGCAGTGGAATTAAGAGCTGATGCAGATGGATCCTTGGATAACTACATCTGGTTCTGTACATTTTGTATCAGATAGTTTGACTCGAAACTTTTCTGTGTTCACCACTAAGCCTTTTAGGATGGGGGAATGCAATGTCAGGAGCTATTATTTTTAATTGTTGTTTTAGCAAGTCCTATATAGTTACTAAAAAAGAAAAAACACAAGAAGAAAAGCTCTCTCTGAGTCAGTGTCTTGGAAGGTGTGGTGTTGAGGGCCATGGTTTAGCAACAGCCTTAGGGGAGCCAGAGAACAGCTGAACTTAGAGGTCTTAAAGGGGCAAAAGGATTCTCTGGTTCTGTCAGACATTCCCCAGCCCCTCTTTGAGATTCTGAGCCAATAAATAGACCAAATGCATTGCCCAGTGGCCCCTGCCCTAAAAAGGCTGCCCAGGGAGGTGGTGGAGTCCCAAAGCTGTAGGAGTGTTGTGTCAGGACACAGTTTAGCGGCCATGGTAGTTGGGTTACGGTTGGACTGGTTGATCTGAAAGGTCTGTTCCAGCTTCAGTGATTTAGTGAAGGACATGGAACTGTTTGAGCTGGTCCAGAGGAGGCCACGAAGATAATCAGAGGGCTGCAGCAGCTCTGCTATGAGAACAGGCTGAGAGAGTTGGGGGTCTTCAGCCTGGAGAAGAGAAGGCTTCCAGGAGACCTTAGAGTAGCCTTCCAGGCTGTGGAGGGACTATTGACAAGGTCTTGCAATGACAGGACAAGGGGCAATGGGTTTAAACTGGCAGAGGGGAGATTTAGACTGGATATTAGGAGGAAGTTGTTTGCAGTGAGGGTGGTGAGACACTGGCACAGATTGCCCAGGGAGGTTGTGGCTGCTCCCTCCCTGGAGATGTTCAAGGCCAGGCTGGATGAGGCCTTGAGTGACCTGTACTAGTTGGAGGTATCCCTGCCTATGGCAAGGGGGTTGGAACTGGGTGAACTTTGAGGTCCCTTCCAATCTTATCATTCTATGATTCTGTGTGCCAGCTGGGACACAGGCTTGCTCAAAGCCCAGCAGGCAGAGCTGAGCCATGCTCAGCCAGAACAGGTGGTTGCTGCCTCTACACTTTCCTATTTGCAGTTCACAGTGGTAAGAAAATGATCATAGTGCTTGTTTCACTCGAGGTGGAGGCAGGAGAAGGGTACTGCAAACAGATTTCACCCAAAAGAGGGGAAAGGATGGTTTGGAGAGGCATTGAACTCAGTTCTTCACTCTCTAGAAGTTGTGTGTTTGCCATCTGCTGCAATTCCTGTGCAGAGCACACCACCTCTTTCCCCCACATTCCTCCTCATTATGTTATCTCCACCCTTGTGAGACACAAACCCAGAAGGCCCATCATTAATCTTCTTTCCCAAAGTGTTTAGGTCTATGAGATCTGGCTTTAATTACCGACCATGAGAAGAACTAATTACCCTGGCCTAACAAAGCCAGACTGGAGGACGGGCGCGATGCTGTGAGGCTCTGACAGTGCCCATCTCAGTGTGTCAGATACTCCCATCACTACTTCTGTGTCACTCGAGACAAGAGATAAAAGGACAAGTATGTAGGAGTTGCTCCAAGTTTATAAATGCCTCCAAAGATACCTCTGTGGGAACGAGAGCTTTCCTTGTGGGAGTAGCTCTTGCAGAGTGCAGAGCAAACACTTCAGCACTAAATGCATAATGCTAATGAGCTGGACAGTGACTCAAAGCTGAGCTATGCACACCTGAAACAAGCATTACAGATGTGGGAGGCTGGGATTCTGAACCAGGGGACCTAGTAGTGCTCCACTTTAAATGGGAAGAAGCTACTTAGCTTTCCACCAGCTGAACCTGGATCTCGACACGTCCCATCTGAAAAGTTCTCATCCTCTGTGGAGTGGGGTTAGCTCATCATATATTTACCAGCTCCAAAATACACTCTTTTGCTTTAATAATCTTCCCATTCATCATGGAAGCCAGACTGGAACACTGACCTACAAATATGCTACACCTAAGGGAGCTGCAGCGTGGTGAGGTTGCGCTGGTTTGAGGCTAATTGGAATATTTTAATAGAGAAAATTATACCATAGGTGGTGAAAAGGAAACAATGGTGATGTCTACTTCACTCATAGGCTTGCTGAGATGGATAAAACTAAGAACATAAACATAGATAAGAAAGTCATCTCTCGGGCTGTCTAGCAGCTTCTGGCTTTTTCTCCTCTCTGCTGAGTAACCTCACTAACCACTTTCCTTCTAACCCCCCTGGCTGATCCTCCAAACTCACCTTGCATGTAAGGCAAACTTGGGGTAATGTATAGGGATGGGGAGAAGGCAGAAGGGTGGTTGGGAGCCCCTCCTGGGGTCTCTGATTTCTGGGAGGGGAGTTGTGTTTCTGTATTACCTTTAACTTGTGTATTTCTGTAAATATTCCTGTATTTTGTGTCTATGCTTGTACATTGTGCTAAATAGAGCTGTAAATAGAGCTTCAGTCCTTAACTTCCAGCTGGCTGAGTTCTAGTCTGGATCATCTTACAAAGTGTGTGGGGCAGGGAACTCCCAAGCCATCACAGAGGTGAAAGCACTTCACTCTGTCCACCACTATGACCTGTTGTTCCTCTGACTCTGCTCTCCAGTGAACAGGCTGGGTGCTTCACAGTAAGGTGTATGGGGCAGGAACAACCTTTAAAGGGAAGGATGTGCATGGCAGCTCCATGTTACCCAGTAACTGGGACAGCAACACTACCGAGGAGCGAAACCAGAGCCCTGCCAGGGAAAATGCAGCACGTCTGAGCCTGCAGTGCTCAGAACTTCCCACAAAAGAACTGAAAAAGCTGAATAGGTCAAGACTAGGAAAGCTCAGAACTTCCCTGGAGAATCTGACATTTAGCTGTTGGGTTTTTTTTCTGGCTGAGAACTGCAGCTTAACACAGCTGGCACAGTTCTGGCATGGCATGGAGGTCCTGTCCAGCAAGCCAGAAGCTGTGCCTGATCTTTCCCTGTTCTCACAGCCTGGGCTGCTTCATCCTTCACTGTCCTCAGCAGTACTTCCTGAAGTGGGGAATCTGCAGCAGGGATGTTAGGGATGCTTGGAGGACACTGCTTTGACAGCTCTCATCAGTCATCCCACTCCGCTTTGTGACCTGAGGGTGTCTGAAGCATTCCAGGCATGCAGTGAGCTAGCTGGGGATCCAGAGGCCATGCTTCTGTGCTCGTGTGCTGCTCTGCTGCTTGAAAAGATGCTTATTCCTGCTTGGCTTTAATGTTGACTCTGGAGAAGCAGTGGCCCAGAACAGACTGTAGCAAGCACTTTCTCCTGAGGATAATCCCTGTGGAAGCTCTCTTGTTGTGACATCACATCCAAAGCCATCACAGAGTCACGGTATGGGTTGAGTTGGAAGGGGTCCTGAAGATCATCCAGCTCCAACTCCCTGCCGTAGTCAGGGACACCTCCCACCAGCCCAGGCTGCTTAAGACCTCATCCAACCTGCCCCTGAACACCTGCAAGGAGGGGGCATCCACAGCCTCCCTGGGCAACCTGTGCCAGTGTCTCCCCACTCTCACTGGCAAGACTTTCTTCCTAATCACCAGTCTCAGTCTTCCCTCCTCAAGTTTCAATCCACTGTCCTTCACCCTGTCACCCCCAGCCTTTGTCAAAAGTCCCTCCCCAGCTCTCCTGTAGCCCTCTTTAGGCCCTTCAAGGCTGCTCTAAGGTCACCCTACAGTCTTCTCTTCTCCAGGCTGAACAGCCCCAGGCCTCACAGCATTAGTGTTATATAGAATCAGATATATTTATATTCTGACTTTCAGAAGAAATGAGAATAGTTTTCAAAGTTCGGGAAGAGCTGGACTCCAGAATAGCATGTATAATCTACAGGCTTTTGTTTCCAATTCTGTTTTGGAAAGGACTCTAAAGAAATTACTTTTCAATTTTAATTTTCACTTGGGCTTCCTTAGAGGAGATTCTGCAAAAGAAAGCTGACTCACAGAATCACAGAATGGCTCAGGTTGGAAGGGACCTCACAGATCATCTGCTTCAACCTCCCTGCCATGGGCAGGGACACCTCTCAATTAGACTCAGCTGCTCAAGGTCTCATCCAGCCTGGCCTTGAACACTCACAGGGAAGGGACATCCACAGCCTCCCTGGGCAGCCTTTTCCAGAGTCTCACCACCCTCATGCTGCTCTAACCCTGCTCTGCCTCAGCTTCAAACCATTCCCCCTTGGCCTGTCTCTAGACACCCTTAGGAAAAGTCCCTCTGCGGCCTTCTTGCAGGATCCCTTCGGCTATTGGCAGGCAGCTCTATGGTCCCCCAGAGCCTTCTCTTCTCTAGGCTGCACACCTCCAGCTCCCTCAGCCTGTCTCATAGCAGCCCCTGGATCATCTTTTTGGCCCTCCTCCAGACTCCAGCAGCTGTGTCCTTCTCATGCTGGGGACACCAGAACAGGAGGCAGTATTTGAGGTGGGGTCACCTTGACAAATGCCAACTCTGTCCAAACTGTCTTTATCTCTACTTGCCGACCTTACCTAAGGAGCAGGTAGGCTGAGGAGCACAGAACAATCTTCTAACAGCAAGGTTCCGTAGCTGTAAAGCACCCTTTCAAGGGAGGCTGCTGCAGCCTTTTACAACTAACCTGGACCAAACTTCATTTAATACCCTGCAGGGAACAGCTCTGGATGAGTGGGGACTGCACTGGCTGACTGAACAAACCTTTCCCACTGCCAGCTTCTATGACTGCACAGCAGCTTTAATGGGACACGAAAAAGGCAAAGCAAAGCCAAAATGGCCAAGTGCCAGCCCTGCATCGCTCCTCTGGAGCCACAGCCTGCAGGCCTTGGGGAAGCTATGGCAGAGGGTAGGACTCTGCACAACAGGTGCATTACATAGCAGGTGCACTAAAGGGTTCTGCTCCTCAGAAGGAGCCCAGATCCTGGGGTCACTGCTCCTGGCAGCATTCTGCAGGTCATACCCTACTGCAGCAATTCTATTCCAAAGGTCCTCAGGCTGTCCGCGGTTCCTACCCCAACACCCTTCTTTTCTTTCCTGTTTCACTGATTTACTCTTTGGGGTATTCTCTCCCACATTCCAAGGCAGTCAGTGCAAACACTTGAGCAAACTCAAACCTACAATACAGCTTGGAGTTGAGATACACAACTGAACTGGAGCTGGTTTTGTTGGGGAGAAGCTGTACCTAGCTCCGGTGCCAATAAACTGGGTTAGTTTTCACTTTACACCAGCAAAATCCAGCACTTGATCCACATGCCAATGAAGCCATCTCCAGTGGACTGTGGAATAAGAATCCTCTGGAAGTATGTCCATGGGCAGGGACACCTCCCACTGGAGTAGAAGGGCTTAAGCAATGAGGTTGGAGCTAGATGCTCTTCAAGGTCCCTTCCAACTCAACCCATTCCATGAGTCTCTGAGCAAGTTGAAGTCTCTCCCTAGGGCTGAGCTCAGCACAGTGGGGGTGATGTGTAACAAATCAGGGCAGCATTTTGCAGGCTGCTCTTGAGCAAAGGCTAGTAAATAGGATCAAACCTGATCAACTTCCTGGGTTTATACTGTGGGGGAGGAGGGATTAAGATCATTCATCATTATTTTCACCTAGGTCTGTGCTGGAATTCAAGCCTTGAGTTCCAAAATATTAACACTGCTGTTCCCATAGAACATGCTGCTTGGTAGGCTGGCCAATAAATCATACCACAGTACTGGATGTGGGTAAGAGTAGTCAAACCTGCTATGCTGCTGACAATTAAACAGGAAGAGGATTTTTTTGCTTGGGGGGAAAAAAAAAAAAAAACAACCAAAACTACAAAACTACAAATTGTATTAGAACTGTATCATGAACTATGTTATGAACTATATTCTATAAGCTATAAACTCTAACTAAACCTTATTTGTAGCAGTAGAGAATGGTCAATGATCTTAAAGGTCTTTTCCAGCCAAGATGACTCTATGGTTTGATGATTCTGTGATTCTACTTCTGTGAATCTGTGAATCGATGACTCTGATTCTATGATTCTGTGAATTTATGACTGATTCTGTGATTCTATGATTTTGTGAGTCTATGACCGATTCTGTGGTTCTATGATTCTACTTCTGTGGTTCTGTGAGTCTATGACTGATTCTGTGGTTCTATGATTCTGCAATTCTATGATTCGATGGTTCTGTGATTCTGATTCTGTCATTCTATGATTCTGTGATTCTATATTTACTGTGCAGGTTTTGCATGGTGACTTTTTTGGCTGTTGTTCTCTGTGAGATGGGGACAGGCTGTCGGCAGGGACTACCCAAGCTTATTTTAGTAAGGACTTGACCTTGGCCTCAATCTTAATGCACAGCCTGAGAGGTAAAGGGTTAGCACGTTAAATGCATTGCTCTTTGGACAGCTGAAACCAACACAGAATGCCACCAGCTTCATCTCTGACTCTGTGTTGCTATGAATTGAAGTAGCTGTGGCCACTATGGAGGCAGGAGGGGAAATCTTTGTTTCCTTCAGTTAGCAGGACAATCTGTCACCAGATGTGAGGACAGATTCTTTAGGATTTATAGATCTAAGGGAAACCTGCTTGCTTCCCATAGGCAATCTGCCCCTTGCCATAAGATATTCCCA
>VWYK01064522.1:23012-48012 GCA_013399775.1 Semnornis frantzii | reverse complement strand
GTGCAAGTGGCTGGTAACAGTCTATCAAAAAGCAACTTGTGAGAGACGTGGAGTTGGACAGAAAAGGCAAGGATGGCACAGGATAGAGGTTGTGCATTGCAGCCCTTGATGTGCTTCCAGGCAAGCAAGCCTGCCAGAGAAGAGCACACAAGGTGTGTAATGCACAGAAGGCAGGCAGTGCTGGGAGCAGTCTGCTCACCCACAGGCAAGAGAACAAATACAGGCTCTGTACTGGAGGTTAGATGGGTATTAGCTACTAGGAAGCACTAATGGAGTGAACCAGAATGAGGTTTAAATCATCAATACCCAGGTGCTTAGCACTGCCGAGAAATAAAGCAATTAGGATTCAAAGGGAATAATTATCAGATTTAACAAAGAGGCCATTCAATGTCTGTCACCCTGCCATTACTCCCGTTTAATGGCAGAGGCACACCAAGAAGTTAAGAGGCGTTGTCAGGAGGAAAGAGGGGGCACAGTGAAACAGCCACCATTAAAAAGTGAGTGACTGTCCCAGGCGTGGCACAGGAACACCAAAGATGCTGCTGCTTTCACCAGCAACTAACAGGCAATGGTGTGGGAAGTCTGCTGGAGATGTAGGGAATGGTGAAAGCTGCAGCTGGAGTGGAGCCAGATGCTGCAGTCCCCGTGAACTGCTGCCCAGCTCTGCCATGCCTAGCTGGGCTCCTCAGCTACTTAGGATTTTCCTCATTTCTTCCTATTCTGAACCTCTTCAGCCTTTGCACATCATACTGTCTTCAGTCTGCTCATGCTGCTGATGCCCAGAGCAGCCAACATCTACGCCACATTCCACAGACTCTTTGGAACATGGCTGAAATACTCAGAATTCAGCAAAACCTCCAGACAGGCTGCACTAGAGTAGTGAAATCCACCTGTTTGATCCCAAATAATACAGAGAGTAATTGCTGCTGAATCGAATCTCTCTCCTGATAGGATTTCAAAGCCAACTAAGCAGACATTGCCCAGTGCTGTGTGCTTCCTTGGAAAGAGCTGCTGTGAATCTTCAAGGCAGCCTTGGCTGAAATGATGTGCAAAGGACCTGTGGTACTGATGATGGCATGAAAAGGTTGACAGCACCAGTATTAATAGCAAGATGAAGGACTGCTTTTCTGCAAGAGATCACAGGCAGAGAGGCACAAAGCTCAGAAGAAAAGGGAATGTGAATTTTAAAAACAGCTGAAGCCAGCAGGAGAACTCCTCTGTCTACAGTCACCCAGAAAAAAAGAAGGGGCTGGGAGAACAAAGATGAGCCAAAATCCTATCCGAATTAGCGCTCCACCAAATAACTCCCAATCAGGAAATGTGCTGAGTGAACAGAGCAGTCACTTTGAGACCCTGATCAGCACGAGGTCCACAACTATATTATCCAGAGGTCTTCAAAGACCTGAGCAACCTGGTCTAGTAGGAGGTGTTCCTGCCCACGGCAGGGTTGTTGCAATCAGATGATCCCTTCCAACCCAAACCATTCCATGAATCCATGAATGCATCTAGAGGAACCTATCCTGCAGGTGAGATGATCCCTGGAAATACCACCCACAGTAATTCTGACATTCAAACTCCTATGCTTTAGGACAAAATAAGTTAAGTTCACTTATTGTGTCCTAAAGCAAATTCAAATTAGTGAATCCTTTCTTTCATAAATGAAGGGCTTCTTTTGACAAATCATCCTCACAAATAAAACTGCAATTGGTGAACTATGTAAAGAAGAGCAAGTGAACTGGACTTCATCATCTTTTGTCACTGGCACTGTCTCCAAATGCTGCAAATACCACACTGACAAAAGACTAACTGAGATGGGTTTGGGACATTTTCAGAAACCCATCAGCAATACTGGATGCAAGGAGTGAATGTGAAGTCACTGAGTCACGGAATGGGTTGGGTTGGACCTTAAAGACCATCTAGTTCCAACTCCCTGTCAGGGACAGGGGCATCTCCTACTAGAGCAGGTTGCTCAAGGCCCCATCCAACCTGGCTTTCAACACTCCCAGTCTTGCACCCTCCATGAGACCTCTGGGCAACCTGTTCCAGTGCCTCACCGCACTCCTGGGGAAGGATTTTTACCTAATCTCAATTCAGTTTCTTCCAGTTTGAAGCCATCACCCCTTGTCCTGTCACTCCATGCCTCTGTAACATGTCCCTCTCTAGCTCTCCTCATTCAAATACTGGAAGGCTGCTCTAAAGTTTCCCTGGAGCCTTCTCTTCTCCAGGCTGAACAGCCTCAACTCTCTCAGCTTGTCTTCACAGTGGAGGGGCTTCAACCCTCTGATCATCTTCATGGCCTCCTCTGGACCCACTCCAATAGTTCCATGTCCTTCTTGTGCTCCAGAACGGGACACAGGACTCCAGGTGGGGTCTCACCAGAAGGAAGCAGAGGGACAAAATGCCTGCCCTCGGCCTGCTGCTCATGCTGCTGGGGATGCAGCCCAGCACACAGCTGGCTTTCCAGGCTGCAGGTGCCCACTGACAGCTCATCTTGAACTTCTCCTCACCTAGCACCACGGAGTCCCTCTTCTCAAGCCTGTTCTCTATCCACTCTCCACCCGGCCTGAATTTATGGGTGAAATTGATCTGATGCACCTGCTGGGCCTCTTGGCTTTGCTGAAATTCATGAGGTTGGCATGGCCCAGCTTTGCAGTCTGTCCAGGTACCTCTGGTTCCTTCCCTTCCCTCTCCACCACACAGACTGGTGTCATGGCCAAATGTGCTGAGGGCACCTCGATCCATCCCATTATTAAATCCTTCACACAGCTGTGCTACCCAGTGCCACTCCTCAGACTAACTGCTCTCTCTAGTATGAGTCAAGAGAGACACAAAAGAGAATCTTGACAGTGAAGGTGGTGAGACACTGGAGCAGGTTGCCTAGGCAGGCCTTGGAATGTGCCCTCCTTGGAGGTGTTCAGGGCCAGGCTGGATGAGACCTTGAGCAACCTGGGCTGGTGAGAGGTGTCCCTGCCCATGGCAGGGGGTTGGAACTGGATGATCTTCAAGGTCTCTTCCAACCCAACCCATTCTATGAATTATGAAGTGTGATGCTCACTGCTATAGTTTTGCTGTCTCCCTGTTGTAGCAGGAGGGAAGCACTCTTCCAAATGAAGGATCTTTCTGTTGTTGCCTTGTCCTTTACATAAATGTATAGGACACAACAGAGGGACTTTGGCACAGGAAATGCAGTTACCAGTCCTGGAAGCACTGGTGAAACCAGGGCAATACATGAATGTCAGGGACCCCAGTGAGGCTTCTGAAGTGCATTTTCGATATTGGGTTCCAAAAAGAGAAAACAACACCACCCTTGCAGTGGAAATCAGGAGCAGGAGACTTCACACATAGGATAGCGAGTCACCAAGGACCCAGCTTCGGAAAAGCCTTCATCCAAAGACTGATGCAGGACAATTGTCCTGCTGGCTCAGAACTGCAGCCCAAGCAAAGCTTGCTTGGAAGTCTACTTCCAGAAAGATACTTTTAAACAATTCCTAGTGAACTGTCAGCCAAAGCAAAGCAGAGAAGAAAACAGAAAACACTGGTGTGGAGCAGGCACTGGAGAACCTCTCAGTCCACGACTGCTTTTCTGTGATGAGTGATTAAAATAATCTGTTTTTTCCACTCACTATGACTGCTCCATTATGTATCATTAGGGAATGGAGATTTATGCATGCAAGTATTTTCCAGGCAACAAAAGGAGGATGTCAGGGCTATTTAGCATATGGCAGAAGAAAAAGGGAACAAGGAGATTCTACTAGCTAGTTTACACAGTGGGCTTTGCTCACAATGGGCTAATTAACCTTAAGAAGATGCAAGATGAAAGGGGGTAAAAATTGATCTCAGTTGGCTGTGCACTGTGTCTGCTGTGGTACCAATGACAGAAAAGATGTTTGGTGAAAATTAGCACATCTGAACGTTGAATGGCTGCAGACTACTGGCCTGTAATGGCACCTCATGTGTCATGAACAGGACCACTGCAGATTCCGAGCCTACATTGATACTAGGGAGTCAAAGAGTGCCAGAGAACATTCCCCAAACCCAGAAACTAAACCATCTGTGAGGTTGAAGAGTATGAATGGGCAAGGAATCACAGAAGGCTGGGGGTTGGAAAGGACCTCTGAAGATCTGCTCTCAACCCCTCTATTATAGCAGGCTCGCTCATAATAAATCACACAGGAACACATCCAGATGGGTTTGAAATCCCTGCAGAAATGAACAACCTCTCTGGGCACCATTTCAGTCTAGGACAAATAGCATTCTTCTGAACAACTCCTGAGCATGGCTGAGAGGCTGTCACAGGTTCACAACCATTCTCAAGACTCTCTTTGCATCAGGACTTTCTGGTTTGGAGAGTAAAAGAATGCAGTAGTACCTTCCCAAGCAATTTTCATTTAGTTGCATACACAAGAGCTGAGCTTTCTGGAGTTTATCCTAACAAAGGCTGTTCAGCGAAGCTGTATGGTCAAACCACAGGTTACCTGGGCAGGTTGTGGATGTTCCCTCCCTGGAGGTGCTCAAGGCCTTGAGCAACATGTTGTAATGGGAGATGTCCCTGCCTATAGTAAGGGGTTGGATGATCTTTGAGATCCCTTCCAACCTAAACCATTCTATGATTCTATTCTATGAGTCATATCTATGATTTTAATGAACACCAACCAGCCTCCTTTGGACCTGAACACTGTGTGCCATTAAGAAGGAAATAAAGCAACTTCATATTTCCCTTATATGCACTCTCTGTGCCAATAACTGTTTGAGAAAAGCCAGAGAGCTCTCAGCCAAAGAGTCCATGTGGAAAGAAAGCCATTTGGATCCAGTGAAGAGAAAACAAGATGCTCTCTCTGACCACCGCTTTGGGAAACAACATCGTCATCATCAAACAAAGCAAAGCGGGTGCAGAGAAGACATTGCTGCAATTCTAGCCTAACAGCACTGCTGGTTGAGCCCTTATCTTACTTGCTGAAGCTTAGAAATCAGCAGCAAGCAGAGCCACAGGGTAGAATGAAGTGAGGGGTCTCACCCAGCTCCCCAACTCTCTATGCACGCATCTGATATGAAGCTGCAGTTAGAAGATGAAGGGAAAAGCTTCAGTCTGTAAGGCTGAACTCTGGAGCCTACCACAAGAAAATAACAGGTTTGTTCTTTGAGGACTAAACAAATCACTCTGCAGAAAACTTGCTTGTCTAGTTACAGTGAAACTTCTTGCAAGAGGAAGTGATTTCCAACACAGAGTCAAACCAGAATCAAAGCAGACACCAAGCCAGTTCAACATGCAGCCCCAAATGATGTGGTGGGTGTCTGCCCTGACATTACAGGCTAGGGGGAGGAGACGTTCAGCAGCTCATGGAATCTGGATCCCAGTGCAAGCTGTTACAAACCACCTTTGTCAAAACCCTTCTTATCTCAGCAGGCAAGTGCTCAGAAATGTAACAGAGGCTCTTGGGCAGTGTTTTATTGCAGATATTTATTCTGAATGAAACAACAGGTTGGGCTACTCTGAGGGGTAGACAAACACCTGGTGCACCAATAGCATGGGGCCCAGTGCTTCATCAGCCCTTACTTTAAATATTGGCATACAAAATATTTACACACAGAAGCCCAACTGCAGCTTTGTCCTAGAGAAAGGGCCTTCAAAACAAACCCACAAGAAGCACTGCAACACTATTGCTCTGTTGCCTGTGTCACAGAATTAAAACCATTTCTGCTACGTTTCAATTCAGATCCTCTTTTGTGTGTGTGTGAAACCAGCGGGATCATCCAGGCTCCAGCAACAACCAAGATCAGTACTGAGTGGACCTCGGAGCAGAATGTTTTATCTACTGACACCAGTTCCACAAGCGTGACATGAACACTTAACATGCTGTGTTTGAGAAGGGGTGCTTATCTAGGCCAGGTGATTGAATTAACAACATGACAAAAATCATCCCCTTATAGACTTACTGTTTGAATTTTGTGGAAATCCAGGTAAGGAGGATGGACCATTCATTCCAGGCAGAAGAACAGGAGGAAGGCCAGGGAGTCCTGGATAAGCTGCTGGCAAACTGATCCCATGAAGAGAACTGCTGTCCATCATGCCTGGCTGTTGTACTGTTAATCCTAGCACGTCGGTGGCCTTCTTGATGCGATCCAGCTCTTGCTGTGCCATCAGCTGTCTGACTGTCGTAGGAGCTAAGTAATCTTTCTCCCGATCCAGCTGACTTCCCACAGTCTCTCTCACTTTCGTGATGTGTTGTTTGGAAAAGATGTGATCTCTTATGGACAGGCGTGCGGAATATTTCACCCCACACAGAGAACACTCTGGCTTTGTACCATCAGGTCCAGTCTGGTTTATCATGAATGGCTTCCCTATATTGATCTTGAACTTCTTTTCTTTAGCCCGGGCATTCTGGAACCAGACCTGGACCACACGCTTGGGCAGGCCAATTTCGTTCCCTAGCATCTCACATTCCTGCATGGTTGGAGTCCGGTAGTCACTAAAGCAAGCTTTGAGAACTTTCAGCTGGAGGTTACTCATCTGCGTTCGGAAACGTTTGTGGCCTGGCCGGTCGCTGTTCTTGGATTTGAAGGGGTTGCTGGCTCCAAAGGGGTTGGGAGAGCTGGGATCGGCTATGCTGGAAGTCTCGCTGCGGTCGGCATTGTCGTCGGGGTCATCAGTGATGTAGTAGCTTTGGTCGTGGTCCCCGTCTTTTTCACTGAAGTGTATTGAGGGGCTCGTGAGGGAGAAGAGGAACTTGTCCTCGGTGCCCTCCCCAGTAGGGGTGGTGGCAGCCTTTGGCAGCGCATCGGTTACCAGCGCTTTGGGTTCTTTGGGTGGCGATGCAGGTTTGGCATCCCCTGCACTGCCAGTCGTGCTTTCCATTTCGTTGTTCCCCTCGTCCCCTGTTGTAGCATCGCTGATTGCTGTGTTAATTGATGATGTCTCATCAAAGTCGGTCTTGTTCTGATCATATCCAGAGTCAGCCGGAGGGGCATTCAGGTTTTCAATATCCTCATTAGACTCTGCTTTAAAAGAAGAAGGACTCAGGAGGTTCTTGGGTGACATCTCTGCAGTCTTGCTAACAGGGGTTGACACAGTGGAAGCTAACTCGTTTTCACTCGACAGTTCTGTTTTTGCTAAGGACAGGGATGGGTAATCAAAAAACATGTACTTCTGTGGGCTTTCTCCTCCATCTTCAGTTGATATCAAAGGACTTGGAGGCAAACTGTAACCGGCTTGCTTCCCCTCGTTCCAGTGTCGGGAGCGAATGTGGCTTTCCAAAGCAGATTTTGCTTTAAAGAGAGCTCGACAAAAAGGGCACCGTTTGTGGGACTGGGCTGGGCCAACCGCACGGAACTGCCCCTTTCTCTCTCGGGCCCTCGTGTTCTGAAACCAGACTTGTACAACCCTCTTTTTCAGTCCTACTTCACGTGCAATGTGATCTAGCATCTTTCTGGTGGGGTTGGAGTCTAGCAGGTACTTTTCATAGAGTATCTCCAGCTGCTCCGGAGTAATTGTGGTTCTTAAACGTTTATCACGGTGCTGATCTTCTCCACTGTTTCCTCCCTCTTTCTCACTACAGTTGTTGTCTTCTTTATCGTCAAGTTTTCGTTTCAGGGAACCAGAAACTGTAGCAGGGTGTGCTGTGTGTGATGAGCCAGTCTGTGGTGGCATCTGAGCCAGAGAACTATTAAGTAACTGTCCAGTCATCAGTGGATTGTTGGGGTCAAATATCATATAGGGCATATCCATGGGTCTCTCTAAAAACTGCGAGTGAAGAAACTGGTTTTGGGCTGCTAGGAAATGCATGTGCTGGTGCTCCTGCCAAAGTTCTAGAGTCGGGAAGGCAATGGTACACTGATCACATTGGTACTGTAACAGTTGAGGAGGTAGACTGTTCTGCAGAGAAGTCATAGAAATTGGTAAAGGGCTGGAAGGAACAGGTGTGGTCTGGGATGTTGAAGGAGGTCTCCCTACTATCTGTGATTGTTTTTGTGGCTGTGGTTGAGAAGCTGGAGGCTGGGGGTCAGAAGAGTTGACCGGAGCAGACTGTGCTGGTTTGGTGCTTTGGGCAGTTGTATCAGCTGGCTTAGAGATGGTTTCACTTTGTTTTGGTTTTTCTGTGGACTCTGGTTTGGGAGAAGCTTTCTCAGGTTCTGGTTTGGGTGATGGAACCAAAGGAGTACTGGAACCAGAGCCAGAGCTTGCTGCTGCAACTGCTGCCACGTTCTTTGATGAGTCGCTTTGGGCAGAAGCTGTGCAGTTCTTGTAGACGGTTTGATCGGAGGCATCCATAGAGTCCTCAGTTTGGCTTTCATCCTGAGCATCATCATCCTCATCCTTGTAGCACTGCTTTTTCTGGTGTGTGATCAAGTCAAAGATGCGAGGGAAAACCACGCTGCACTTTTTGCACTGGTACTGCATGTTACTAGTCCGGATGTAGCGCTCATTGGTCAGCTCCCTCTTCTCATTATCTTTGGCTTCTGCCTGGTTCTCATAGCTCTTGCGAGCTTTCTGCCGCGCGTTTTGGAACCACACCACGATCACTCGGGTGGGGAGGTTCAGCACAGTTGAGAGTTGCTCGATTTCATCATCCTTTGGGTAAGCGTTCGTGTCAAAGAAGTCCTGGAGGACGCGAAGCTGGTAGTCAGTAAAGCGAGTCCGAGAGGATCTCTTGCTGAAGGATGCGTCCGACTTGTAAGGTTCTACGGCTGAGGGCTGAGGCTCTATCCTGATGTCTTCCAGCACCGTTATGGGGGGGTTGCTGAAGTTGTAGGGAGAGTCTTTGTTCCTCTGCCGCTCTTTGAAGAGTGTGTTGCGAAACCAGTGCTTGATAACTTTCTGTGAGAGGCCGGACTTCTCCGCCATCTCTTGTATCTGCTCCTCGCTCGGAGAGTTGTTGATATCAAAATAGGCCCGCAAGATCTTGAGCTGGTCATCCGTGATTCGAGTGCGTGGTCGCTTGAACTGAGAGTGCCGCAGGAAATTGGGGTCCAGTCCCAGCTGCTGCTGACAAAGCTGGGTAAGGTCTGCAGACAAAGTATCCATTGGTGGCAGCTGGAGGGCGAGCTGAGGAGGCAACGCGGGATGCTGCACAGGCTGCATCATAATTGGAGGGAAAATTGGGAGATCAAGTGACACGGGAAGCTGGACTTGAGGTGGGGCTGAAGGTGGTGGCGGTGGAGGAGGAGGTGGTGGTGGTGGAGGAGGTGGTGGTGGTGGTGTAGGTGGTGGAGCCTGCAAAGGAGTGGGAGTTGTGTTTTGAATTTTTCCAGCCCCAACTGAAGAAGGCTGAGAGGGGGTTGGAGGAGGAGGAGGTGGTGGTGGTGGAGGAGGCGGTGGTGGAGGAGGTGGCGTCTCTGGAGAAGATGGAGAAATGGGATAAAGCTTGTCATAGGCCTCCCGGTACTGGCGGGCAAACTTCTCTAGTGCTCCATAGGGAAAGAACTGCCCATGCACATGCTCTTGATGGCTCTTCAGGATCAGAATGTTGGAAAAGAGCTTACTGCAGGTTCCACATTCCAGTTTGTCTGTGTTCTCACCTTCACCACTCTTGCTTTTTTTCTGTACTTTTTGTCTGTTTTCATTGTACTGGATAACCAACTCAAACCCAAAGTTCTCCAGCAAAGCCTTGGCTGCATTTCCCCTTGCCCCAGAAGCTATTCTGGGTGGCAGGATGGCTGATTCTGAGGATTTGGGCTTCTTCGTGTCTTTGTTTTCTTTTAGTCCTTCATTCTCATTAGTAAATTCTTGCTTTGGCTTCTCTTGTTTCTCAGACATGTCTTCTGACTCCTTGTACGACGGCATATCCTTTATCAGCTGGCAGTCTGTGCTTACTAAGGGATTCTGCTCTGCTTTCAACAGCTTGCTACTTTGCTGCTGCTGTTTTTGGGACTGAAGTTGGGGCTGAGTGGATTGATACTGTTGTGCTTGCTGCTGCAGTATCTGTAGCTGGGTTTGGCCAACATGGTGCTGAGTTTGTATCTGCTGCTTCAAATCTTCTAGCAATGACCCTGTCATGCCAGCCATCCCAGGCATACCGAAGGTGGCAGAACCAGGCAAGCCCAAGTCTGGGCTTAAGCTAAACTCTGTCCCAGGTATATAGAATGGGAAAAGGAACTGAGGCTGTTGAAACTGCAGCAGGGCTTCTGGTGTCATTGGAAAGTGAGGCAAAAAAGCTGGGTTTAGAAACTGGGGTTGAAAGAATGCAGCTTGCTGTTGCAGCTCGTGCTGTAGCTGCATCTGAAGTTGTGCTGGTGACTGGGGTGGGTGATGCGTAGGCTGGGCAGAAATTAATTCAGAAGCTTGCTTTTTATTTAATTCTTTGGCATCTAAATGTGTTTCTTTGCTGTTAACTGCTGGTAAGCTCATAGATTCCAGCATTCCTTGGCTGGGGCTGTTAACATTCCCTACCACACTATTTCCGCTACTGATATTCCCACTTGGTTCCAGTTTTGCAGCCCTTGCCTTTGTCTGATGCAGCACAGACCTCATATGGATTTCCAAGGTGGAACTTTGGCTGTAGGCAACATTACATATGCTGCACTTGTAGGGTTTGTTGTCAGTGCTGTTGTTGGTTTCTTGAGGGACAGGACTGGATGCTTCCTGCAAAACCTTTTTGAGTTTGTGTAGATGGGACACTGAGTTGTAGTGGACCAAGAGGATGTTCTTTTGGGTGAAAGACTCCTTGCAGACTGTACACTTGTATGGGCGCGAGGGATCTAGAAACTTTTCCATAGTAAAGTTTGGCCCTTTTCTAAAAGGCAAGGTCCGCTTTGGTTCTGAGCCCAGATCGTCTGGAATGGAGCTGCTGTCACTGCCCACAGGACTTGCTTTACCTTCCTGCTCCATTTCATAATCCCTTTCCATTTCCTGCTCTAGCGCATGATCATCTTGTGCCATACTTTCATTTTCTGCCCAGACTTCACCATTGACAGGCAAAGATGCACACAGCTGCTGGAGTTCAGCCTCATTGAGTTCAGGATGGCCCGCTTCCAAGTGTTTTTTTAAAGCCTGGAATGTTCGGAAGCTACGCTGGCAGAGGCTACACATGGTAGCTGCCCGGATGGCGTGGTACTGGGAATGTATCTGAAGCTTCTGCATAGTCTTGAAAGCCAAGCTGCAGTGGTTGCAGCGGTACTTATAGACGTGGCGGTCAGAGACTGACAGCTGCTGCTTTTTCTGCTGCTCCCCCAGCTGCTCCACCACGGACTCACCGGGCTTTGTGTCTTTGCTGGTGCTCTTACTCCAGTCTGGTGTCTCAGTAGACTCCTTAGGTGGCTTCTGCTCCTCGGTCTTAATTTCCATTCCAGTTTTTGATTCATCCATCCCAGGGGTACTTTTCTCATCCACAGGACTTCCACCTAATGACAGAAAGGAGAGTGTTTGTCACACAAGGGAAAGAGAACAGCACCTAGTATTAACTGGGGGGACTTTGTTCATTGTCCATAAGAGGAGTAGCTGAGGGACCTGGGGTTGTTTAGTCTGGAGAAGAGGAGGCTGAGGGGAGACCTCATTGTTCTCTACAGCTCCCTGAAAGGAGGTTGGAGCTTGATTGGGCTCTTCTCCCTAGTATCAGGTGATAGGATGAGAAGAAAGGGGTCAGGGATTGGAACAGGCTGCTCGGGAACGTGGTGGAATCACCACCCTTGGAGGCGTTCAAAAAGCTTCAGGATATAGTTTAGTGGTCACGACAGCTGGGTTATAGTTGGACTCCATGATCTTAAAAGTCTTTTCCAACCTGAATGATTCTATGATTCTAAATGAAGAAAGGCACCTGGAATGCCATGTGATGGTCTAGCAAAATAGAACAATCCATCCTTGCTACTGAGAATGAAGCAGACAGGAAGGACAAACAAGGTTAAAAACCAGCCACAAAATCCAAACAGGGTGAACAGACCAGCAGTGGCAGCTGGCCCAGCAGTGGTATAGGGCTCCTCTTTGTCCTAAGGTTGGAGTTTATAGGTACAATAGCAAGACCAAGCAAGAAAAGGAAATAAATAGCAGGAAAGAAGGAGGGAGTAGAAGTGGTGATGATACATAGGGGAACTGATTAGAAAGAAGGAGGAAGCTGGTCTGAGGAGAGGGAGGAGCATGCTGAGAGCAAAGCAGTTTCCCATTGCAGAACACAGTAAGTGTCCAGGAGAAGAACCCTGCTATCAGGAATCACTTCCCCAACATTTGTCTTTGATGCTGCTGACAGTGCCACTGTCTTTTAATAAAGGGTCCTACTTTCACAGGTAATGGTTTAATGCCCCTGGTGGTGTTGGGTTGACTACTGGACTCAATGATCTTAGAGTTTTTTTCCAACCAGAAGGATTATACAACCCTGTGAAAGTGGCTAGGCACTACTGTAGAACATTAGCTCTACCAAAAGCAAACACATGCATCCTACAAGCCCTGCTGAGGTGCAGACAGCCAAATTCAGGCCCTTTGTTGTTCCTCTTTTATCTGTGTGACTTTATGTGCATCCCCAAGGGGACTCACTTCACTAAAAATGAAACGTGGCTTATTTCTGAATCCTCCATACTCTGCTTTCCCATCTCGGAGCTTCTTGCATACCTGAGTATTTCCCAGATCCCTCAGCTGTGATGGTTGCAGGTGTGTCATGTTCAGATTTCTCTGCAGCAGCTGCTGGCAGCAGCATACTGTTGGGCATCATGACATCTGGTACAGGAACCTTTGAAAACCAAGAACACAGAATTATTCCTGGAAAAAGTCACACTATTTAATACTATGCAACTGTATGGAATTGCAGTCCCAGATCAAAGATTGCCAGTACTGAACCGGGCCTTGATTCAGCCCTTCATAATGGCTTCTGACAGGCATCCAGAGCTCTGGGTGTCTCTTGGTGAAGAATCAACTCAAAATAACCCACAGCCCTACACACATTCAATATCCTGCTGGTCTCAGCGTCAGCACAGAGAAGGTTCTGCTGGCCATGCCAGGCTGCTGGGATTTGTCAGGGGAGTTCAAACAAGTGTATTCAAACAAGAGTATCAAACAAGTGCTGGACCTTCCAACATCTTTGAAATAAACTTCCAGATTTATTTCCACACAGAAATAAAAACTTCTTTCCATTCAAAGTATTCCTTTTTCCTGGTTTGTCTTCAGTTGCTTCTTTATCTTCTACGGATTACTTTACCTCTTGTGTTAGAAATTCACAGCATGGACAGAAATCTTTGTAGAATCTACTTTTAGAGATGTCTGATAGTACCCATTTCAGTGAAGCTGGAATGAACATTTTGATCAGCACTTCATGGCTTGCTTTGGCTTAGATCTTTAGAAAATGCTCATCTCACTGAATCATGGAGTGGTTTGGGTGGGAAGGGACCATAAATCTCTTCTAGTTCAAACCCTCTTGTGTGGGCAGAGAGACCTCCTATGAGACCAGGTTGCTCAAGGCCTCATCCAACCTGGGCCTGAGGACTGTCTGGGGGTTCACAGTAAGCCTTATCAGGCCTGTGTTCAAAGTCCTGCACTGCCAGCGGTACTGTCCAAATGAACTTTTTCTAACAATCAATGGGACAACTCCACAACACTGAGAGAAGAGGAGAGCAAAGCAGAGCAGAGCAGAGCAGAGCAGAGCAGATGAGAGAAGAGGATTTAAGAGTTGCCCTATTATTACAGAGAACTTGAGAAGAAAGCTAATAATGCTTAATATGGAGGGGGAGCTATCTCCACTTCTCTCAGTTTCCTAAGAGGGTCTGGGCAAGTTCTGTTTCTACTGCATTTTGATTGTGGTGAGGCAAAATTATATGGTCTGGTAGAGCTATACTTAGAAAAAAAAAATCAATACGATTAAAAGTAGAACCCCCAGTTCTGTATTTGTTCATCAGCACAAGGCACCTTAAACCTTCAGTCAAGATTTCTTTCCATTCTTTCACACTATTTGGGAATGAGGTACTTGGCCTGCAGCCACAGCCATACAAGTAAAGGAGTCATCTATGGATTTAGAAAAAAGTCCTTAAGGAGGTGGATCCCTGAGATTTCCAAGTGCATCTCCTTAAAAGGCAAGACAACTAGAGTCAGGATGTCTTAGGAGGTCTCTTTCCTAATCAAATCTGTTCTGTAACAGTAAATGATTTCTAGACCCAACTGTGTCTTTGCCGACATTGTTCCAAATGGTGCTGAGCCATTGTTTTTTCCCAGGAATTTCTTACTTTGACCTGCTTTATACAATTTTGCAGTGAACAGAACTTTCCTGGTCAGGCTGGAATGGAGTTCATCCACCAAAAGGAGTTTGATCGTTACAGCAGTCATCAAAATCATGAGGAAACCAGGTCAAGTTGCTGACTAATGCAGGTTAGGTGCCTGAAATCAGATATTCCTTTTCCTGTGAGCTACCCTAGTCGCATTGCTACTCACTCTTGGACTCTCCTTTCTATTTAATTCCAACCCCCTAAACTTAAACCTAAAGGCTCTTCCATGCAGAGGCAAAGGCAGCAGCAGGCCATGCTGCACTCTCCATTAGCATCACTACTGGTATCTTACAGTGAATCTCCTGGAATATGATGCAAGGACAGCCCAGCTACCCGCAGGAACCCTTCTACATTTGGCAACCCCATCCTACAGGGAATTCTTATTATTTTACGAGCAGAAGTCACACCACCTCTGGGACCTGGATATTATTAGACCAAATTTCCAGGTGTGCCCTAAGAGACACAGAGAGGTTTCATCCAAGATTAATGGCAATGAGGAACTGCAGGTTTCAGCATCTCTGAAATCCACCTTTAGTCATTTTCCCAAGGGACATCAGTCACTGGATGAGCTGGCAACAGGACCCAGGAGCCTGATTCACTCCCTTCCTTGGGCAACCTGCTGCTTGTGTCACAAGTACATCGCCCAGAGGCCTGAGCGTGTTTCCATCACATATTTGCCACACTTACTGTCATCAGCAGTTTCTCCACACAGTCAGGGGACACACTGTGCAAATGGGTCAAATGAAGCTGGAGGTGCATTTTGTTGCTGAGGACATCCTGGCAGAGGGGGCAGCAGATAACAGGTTGCATTGAGTGCTGTGACAGGACATGCATCTGGATGCGGTTTGGGTCCCTGCTATTGTAGTTGCAGTAAGGACATTGATAGAACTGCAAAACACGAAAGGAAGGTGCAGGCTGTCAGTCAGAGTGCTGCTGGCAGTGCTGCTCCAACAGCACATCATCTCTGCTTCAGGCTGGGGTCATTTGAGACACTTCTAGAACGCAGTGACATCGTTACATTGCCTTTTACCTGCTCATGACAAAATTTATTGTCCTCTGGAGGCTTGGATTTTTTAGCTGCACCATCTTCTTCCTTTGCCAGGAGAAGCTGCTGTGCCCCTACCACAGTGTTCACTTTTGGCTCCTTCTCTGGCGTGCCTACTCCTGTTCCAAAGACACAATTTTTAACAAGACATTAAACTTTCCAGTCTCCTGATTTGCAAAGAGCCTGTGCCTCCAAAGGTCTGTGCTGTCTAGGAGGGGCTTTCCATCCTTACACTGAGAAATAATCTGGGTGAATAAACTGACTCTGGTGAAGCACAAAGGGGAAGATGCACTTTTATTCCCCGTGGAGCCTCTGTCTTTAAAAAGGGGCTCGTCTCTGCTGTTTAGATAACCTCAGGTTACCTTTAAAGATTAATCAATAACGTTCTTTCTTTAGCAGCTCAGCAGGAATTTGTGTATTACATTAAAACAAATCAGCTTTTGCCTAAAAAATCCTGTTTTCCAAAATAATTAATTTGCTGCTGTTTAATTACCCTCTCTCTTCCCTAAACGGTCTGAGCACTACAATTATTGTGCTTTATTGTGCTGTTTGTTGTCTCCTGCCTGGTTATAATTCTGAGGCTAAACAACAGCAAGGCTTTCCAAGAAACACTGTGGAGAACAAGATTTCAGAGCTAACTTACTGTTAATTACACACACAAAGATCAGTCGCTTGGGATTGTCTCAGCTGTTTCCAGCATGCACTCTCAGAGCCTGGCCTTTCCCATCACAGCCAGGACGTAATGGCTGTCTATAGGTGGTTCAACTATGAAGCATTAAATACTATATTTAATATTATGCCTGAACTAGCTGCGTAATGCGGCCCAATCTTGCACACATCAAAGGGAAGAGTGCAATTCTAATTTCCCAGTCCATCAGAAAATTCTTTCCAGCGTCAATTTGCCAGATAATCTCTTCTGCTAGGCTGGATATTGCAGGAGCATTGGGCAGGCATGTCACATACATCTCACGACAAACACAAAACCTCATTTACCAACCATTCCAATCTCATCATAGCGCGGCATCATCTGACCTTTTTTCTGCTGTTTATTATGAGTATTTCTAATTTTAACTTTCAATTTTCACCATCTTCCAGTCAATTTGCAACTAAATTATTTCCAGGGTGAGGACACTATCACTGGACACTGGGTGCAAATACATCTTGAAATGCAATGAAGCTAAACCATTGATTGCTATCAGACCCAACGTAAATATATAGTCCAGAGGTAATCTGATTGTATGCTGTGCATGAAGATTTATCTTGATTTTTTTCAATCTACCCCCAAGATTCACAGAAATGAACAAATTGCACCTACTTGCACAATAACCTAGGATTAATTTAAAAATAAGGTCAGGAATGTTTTGGCAACAGAGTAAACACGGACAAAGAAAACACTTGGCTTTTTCCTTAGCCAAAACCAAAAGGATTTTATTATGACATAGTTGTTATTGTTACTATTATTATTATCATCATCACCATCATCATTATTATTATAATTATTATTACTATTTTAGGGTTTTTTTATTATTATTTTCATTTAGATTTTGTGCATTACCTGGATTGCAAGGCAAACATTAAAGAGCAGTAAACTAAGAATCACAGAATCACAGAAACATCCAGGTTCGCAAAGGATCTCTCAGGATCACCAAGTCCAACTTATATCCCTACTCTACAAGGTTCACCCTTAAACTATATCCCCAAGCACCACATCCAAACAACTTTTAAACACATTCAGGGCTTGTGACTCCCCTACCTTCCTGGGCAGCACATTCCAATGCCTGACTGCTCTTGCTGGGAAAAATGTTCCCTATCCTGTCACAACTTGAACTGCTCTCCAGGTCAATACCCAAACCTCTCATCCTGCCCTAATAACTGGAAACCAAATCCCCTAGGGACGTTTTCTGTAGGACAGTTCTTTTTTAACGCCATATTTTATGACTTACACAGTAACAGTGATTTCCCCACACTTTGTTCTTTGCTCCTCAGGTGCTAATGATTTCTTCCAATGTAATTTAGAGGCAGCATTTTTGCATGTTCTTGGTCAATTTAAAGTTTATTCCTGACATGTTTCCCTACTTGTGATATCCAGCTTGCTGACATCTGTTTAATACCTGAATCCTGGATTCAGTTTTGGGCCTCCCACTCTAAGAAGGACATTGAGAGGATGGAGCATGTCCATGCTCTCCATTGAGAGCACGGAGAACAGGGCTGGGGAGGAGCAGCTGAGGGACCTGGGTTTGTTCAGTCTGGAGGAGAAAAGGCTGAGAGGAGGCCTCATTGCTCTACACAGCTCCCTGAAAGGAGGTTGGAGCCAAGTGGGGGTTGGGCTCTTTTCCCTAGCATCAGGTGATAGGAGGAGAGGAAATAGCCTGAAATTGTGCCAGGGGAGATTTAGATTGGAAAGGAGGGGAAATTTCTTTCCTGAAGGAGTGGTCAGGGATTGGAACAGGCTGCCCAGGGAAGTGGTGGAGTTCCCATCCCTGGAGGGGTTCAAGAAATACATGGCTATGGCAGTTAGGGACATGGTTTAGTGTCCATGGTGGTGCTGGGCTGAAGATTGGACTCTGTGATCTTAGAGGGCTTTTCCAACCAAAACAATTCTATGATTCTAGGAACAAGACACTTTCTGGAGGCTCGCTGGAGTTTTACACTCTTAGGACCTGATCCTGGAAGCCTCACTTGGATTGCTCGGGCAGTGCTGTGCCAATGACCTGAAGGGACTAGTGATGCTTAAAGGCAAGACCTAGGTGGTGCAATCCCTTAAGGCCCTCTTTAGTTGCTCACCTTGGTTTATGGCCCTGCAGGACTCCCTGGCCTATCTCTATTTACTGGGCAATACATCAGGATTATTCAAATATCTTAACTGTGAGTATTATGGGACGTAAAGAAGTGACGATCTACATTAACACAGAAAGGCTGCTTCTCAGGTTTTAGAAGGATGGGTTCAAATTATTAACCTCTCTTCATTTCCAGCTGTCAAAAATGTCTAACAGTTGGCCACTGTTTCTTCTTACCTTTATCCTCTGCCACTTTTAAAATATCTCTTTTTAAAGACAAAGAGGCTAGAAGCTCAGCTGGTGCAAACAGACACTGCTATTCAGAAAGCTGACTCTGAAAACCCAAACTAAACCAATTTCACCTTCTCCTCCCTTTGTCCTGCCAGGCCATTCTCAACAGGTTGTTACAGAAATTCTGCTCCAAATTCTGCTGCAAAATTCACTTGTGAAAATGCAGGTTTGGGACTGTGCTGTTCAACTGCTAGTGAAACGGAACTTGGAGAGCACCCTGGGCATACACAAGGTTAATATCACACATCATCTCCCAGCACAAGATGGAATAACTTAGTTGCTTCAAAGGGCCTATAATGATCATGAAACACATAGTTCTTGTTTCCATAAAAACAAGGAAGGAGGTGGGGAGGGGAAATTTTCTTTTGTGGTTAATACAATAAAACCTCAGAGTTATAAAGCACTGTGCTGGGGTCAATGAATGCATAACAAAGCAGCTTTTTACTGTGTTTACCATGACATTTATATAAACTGTCAACATTCACAGAGGCTTTGTTTGGTTTGTTGTTGGCCTTGTTCTGGATTCATTCAACCTCAAGCGCTGTTACTGAAGTTAAATCTGGTCCATAATAAAGTAACCAAGTGTGAGCTTCGCAGAAAAAAGAAACAAGAGAGGGGTTGATTCTTCTCTCTCTGGCACAGAGCAAGATGAGGACTGAGCCCTCCCAAAGCAGGGAGCTGGGGCTCTGCAGCTTGGAGCAGAGGACCAGCCTGAGGGGTAACCTCATGCATGTTCATAAAGATGTGCAGGGTGAGTGCCAAGAGCATGGAGCCAGGCTCTGCTGAGTGATGCCCGATGACAGCACAAGGGGCAATGGTGGAAACTGAGGCATAAAAGTTCCATGGAAACAAGAGGGAAAATGTTTTCACTCTGAGGGTGACAGAACACTGGAACAGGCTGCCCAAAGGGGTTGTGGAGTCTTTCTCTCTGGAGATATTCAAGACCTGCCTGGATGTGTTCCTGTGTGATCTGGTATAGGTGATCCTGCTCTGGCAGGAGTGTTGGACTGGGTAAGCTTTCGAGGTCCCTTCCTGCCCCTGACATTCTGTGATTCAGAGCACACATGCCAAAGCCAAAGGAGATCAGGTCCTTGCACAGTGCTCCAGCTATGATAACTCAGTGCCTCGTCTTGCTCTATCAACGGTTTGCTTTCTATGTTGAACCGTCTGTTTTAAGGAGCTTCCTGTATCCTGTAGAGAGGCTGAACAAAGTGATGGTCTTAGAGGGAGCATACTGAAGGAGGAGGGAGATAGGAGAGGAGAGGAAATATTACGGTTCTGAGCACACTGTGTGGCACTGTTTGCATAGCTAGATGTTCCACTGGCAAGCTAGCCTTCCTAGGTAGCTGCAGGGAAAGCCTGAGCTGTTACTCATGATTCAAATATCCAGTTTTAATCCTTGAGACACATCCTTTGTTTGAATTTTTTTTTCCTGACTGTGAGACAAAACTGTACTCAAGTTTACATTATAAAATACACTACACTGTTTTTAGAGGAATAATGTAATTTAATGCATTTAGCTGAAAACTGCAGCTGAATTTCAAGTCAGTGCCATGGAACAGACTGGTCACTGCCTGCCTGTCAGTCACAGAATTCTTTAGCCTGTGTTGAGCTTGCCGATACAAAAATGACATCATGATTCACTGACATCATCACCCCAAAATCAAACTAATAGTGTTTGTGTGACTGAGGAGAGAGACAAAGTTCATGAGATAGATAGGCTGGGGAGAAAAAAGTCCTGGGAAAGCTGTGGCTGAAATACCGTTTTCTTCTTTATGAATCCATGCATTTGATAAAGATTGCATCATTTCAGACTTCTGACACATCATATGATGCTTTCCAGCCTCAAAATCATTCTAAAACTGTAATTACTGGGAGAGTATTCTTCCTAATTAGAGCAGAATGAAAGGATAATTTTCATTGCAATAATGAAGGTTAATTTCCATCCTTCTTCATGTTTACTACCTTATTAAAAAGTGCTCCCCTTAGCCATGGCAGAGACATATTACATTTTCAATGCAAATGTATTAATCTGGATAAATTCCATATTAATTCTCGCACTGCATAGAGCTGTAATTTGGATTATAATTAATCTAAAGCGGCACTAGATTTAAGTGACAATATAAATGAAGCATTAGTGGGGCTTTGCTCTTCCCGATGAATATTCAACAAACAGAACCTGCAGACTGCCATGGCTCCTGCTGAAAGCTCCACTCCTGGAGATAAGGTGAGCAGCACAGCACAACAGCTTACACAAACACACTGCTACTAAATACATGTTAATCCTTTCCCCTCTAATAGATTCTATGCTAAAGAGGGGTCACACTGCTCTCCTGTCTAACTTGTTAGGATTGTGATTAATTTATTGGTTTTCCTGAGATTTCTTTGGCAAGACTTGTGAGGCTCAATCCATGAGCAACTCCAAATTAACATTCAATTATACACAAGCAGCTCTGCAGTCATTAGAAATACTTGTCAGACGAGTGAAAATTAAGATGATGGCCCCAGCCTTACAGACGCAGAGTAATTTGGAGGAAGAAAATAAAAGTTGCTCCAAGATGTAGGGTTTTACAGTGCAAAGTCTTCTCTGTGCCAAGCACAAAAGCGATCATGTATTTCAGCCCTTGTTTTCATATGGATCTTACTGCAAAGTTATTTGTGTAATTGCTGGCACGGGAATGCAGAACAATTATGCTGGGTTTTTTTTGTAGGGCACCCAGTAGGCATCTGGATATAGGTTTGTCCTAATTAAACTTGGCCCTTGTGAACAGCTAATCCTGATGGAATTTTGAGAATTCCCCTTCAGTATTTTTTTTCTAGATTCCATCTCTTTTTCTCTTTCTTTCCTTATTTTTTTTATTTGTGGACCTTTAATAACTTTCTTGAACAACTACGGCTGGACCTGTCTAAGGAAAAGAGAGGGCTGAAAACACCCTGAAGTGGTCTCCTGGTGGCCCTTAGGCAGAGCACACAGCAGGAAAGGTGGGCTGTAGGTGGCTGTCACTTCTTTCCTGGTGAGTGTCCAGGACAGCCCCTGATGGAGGATCCGTGCTGACCCAGAAGCATGACTTTGTGGCACTGTAGATGGTTTTTAGCCAGTCAGGGAGCCAGCCAAAGCAGGCAGGTATTGTAAACCACAATATAGTTTCTTGCCCAACATCATCCCTGTCATCATCAGCCTTTCTGCACTCTCTTGATCCCAAGAAACAAAGCAACGGAATAGCGGCTGAGGTTCTATACTGTGATGGGTACTGACCTTAGCACATCAACAAGCAAACTTAGAGGAGGCTTTAAGCTTTACCTCGGTCTTCTGAATTGATTCAGCATAGAAAAGGCAATCTATAACATTTGGGGGGGGCAATAAATCCGAACGCTTAATACATAAGGAGCAAATTACAGTATGGGGGCGTTTGGGTGTAAAGAAACTCATATGGAAAATGATCTTTTCTCTACACCTATATGTCTTTAAGGGGGAATACATCCTCCTTTGTATGCTGCTGTCATTGGCAGACAAGGAAAAGATATATGACTACCTGAAACTAATAGGCTTCAACCTGTTTCAGCACTTCTTCTGCTTCAGTGAATCCAACATAATGTAACTAGGTATAGCGTGCAGCACCGGTAGCCGATGTAATATTCATTGTGACCATAGATTTCCATCTCATACATAAAAAGCATGGATGAAGTCACATATTTGCCAAATCAAACACAGAAAAAGCCTTGGGTATCTACACCAGATGCTGGCCCTGGGTTTGTTTGTGCACAAGTAAATGTCATGAAATAGGGGTTTTGTTTTCAAAGACAGTAGCTTTCATTACTGGGCTCTGTCTATTCCAGGAGATCAAAATTACCCAACCCATAATCCGTTTTCAATGATATTTCCTCTTTCTTAGGCTGAATCATCTGTAAACTTTTTTTCCACTGGATTTTGTGGGTTTGGGGTGGGTTTTTTTGGTTGTTTTGTTTTTGTTTTTTTTTTAAATGCCTCAAATAAATGCCCAGGAAGAGAAGAGATTCTTGGAAGTGACCGATCAGAGAAGTGAGAGCAAAAAAATAATCAAAACAGAACAAAACAAAAAAGAACCCTCCTCACATTCTTTGGGTTAAAAGGGGGGCAAAACCTGATTGAAGGGAAAAAAAAAAATCAAGTGGTACCTAATCCTATGCTTATGAAAAATTAATATGCCATCAGAGGAATCACAAGTACAGCTAAGATTAATGAAAGGCGCTTAAAAAATTACAAGCACACAAACTGATTTGATTAAAAAATAATCTCACTGGCCGTCCTGTAATATTCTTCAACTTATCCGCATCTATCCTGTCAGATGGTTATGATTAAAAATAGGTCAATGGGAGGCTACTGATAGAAATCACATGCAAAATGCACATGCACTGAATAGTAGTGGGAATGTCCAGACAGTTCCAAATGAAAGAGCATTTCATAAGTTTAAAAAAAAAAAGAAAAAGATGGGGGGGGGGAACAAAAAAATTCTAACATCTTACCAGAGTCTTTACTAGATTTTTTGCCTTCGCTATTGTCTCTCTCACTTGAGTCTTTATCATCAGCCACAGGCACTGATGTACTTTTAGCAGACCCTTCTGTATCTTCACCTTGTTCTTCTGTGGATAAACACAGAAAAAGAGCTTAGAACAGAAACTCGGTGACCACTTAACTGCAGTTAAAAATTATGTCCTGTAGTAAGAACAGCACTAACAGAGGGTGGCAAAGGATGGGGAAAGAAGGGTGGAGGTGGAAGAAGAGGGAAAGAGCAGCACTTGAAGGAGGTGGAAGAAGAGGGAAAGAGCAGCACTTGAGAGAGGTTGGACGTTAATTACAAATAATTTGCAATACTTCCAAACCCACACAGCAATTGTGACCATGTCTTTATCAGAGCATTCGCTTTGCACCAGTGTGACAGATTTAAAGCCTGTCATTTCATATTCTTGGGGTAGGAATGATTGGTGTTAGGATACAAGCACACACACAGAGAGAGGAACAAAAGCAAGCACATGTGAAAAACGTACCTTGGAGCCAAAAAAAAAAATAATTAAAAAATAGTAGGAAAAAAAAAAAAAGGAGCAGGGGGTGATTGCAATATAAATCCTATTAGTGCAGCAGTATCCTGCTAATTGCAGTAAGTAAGTATTAGGCATTAGGTCCTGTATTAAATATAAACCTCTGGCTTTGCCGGAGAAGTCTCCAGTTCTATCTCCAGGGGGAGCCACTCGGGATCAAGGATGCCACTCGGCGCACGGCTGCGGGGCCGCACTCCGCACCTCGCTCTGCTGTTCACACCAGCTAGATTATATGGAAATCTTCACAGTAACTCAAGCCCATTTAATTATTCAGTAAATCTTAGCTATGCTGCTACTGGTGGATTAATCTGTTTATGCAGTTAGCTTCTATGCCGGGGCTGAGCAGCACTAATCCGTGAAAGGCCCTACTGTTCCTTTGCATCCTGCGATCGTTTGTCTCTCACTGTGCTGATGTCACATTTTAATGAATTTTTAGCAATCTGAGTAATGCCAGATAACCAGACTTGCAACTCCCTCCAGCACAGCATGCTGTTTTCATTGCAGCACACACAAACAAATAAAAAGAGTCTTTCCCAGCTCAGGTAGAAATTACATAAATTAGGAGGTGAAAGTAAAATGGGATTCGAAGCACTGGGCTGCTCAATTTCATAAAATCTTTAATGACCATATAAATTAACCCTGGAAAGGCAAAAGGTCACAGACGCACATTTGCATACACTCTTCTATTCACTTTCGATAAGCAGAGCTTTTATGCAAGGAACATGATACAATTAACCCTTCAGGAGCCACACAAAACGCAGCTCCCGACGTTTTAAGTGTCAAGCATTAACTGAAAATTACACACTGCATAAAATTTTCATTGTAAATGCTATAGTGATTGAAAGGGGAAATAGTGGCCCTCTTCGCACCCCATGTTTTATTAATAACGTTCTGACAGCAGAATGAAATATCCTCTGTCATAGGCAGCAGCTGAGCACAAAAAATTGCTGCTCGGTGCCTTCCTCCCCAGACATGCGCTGGAGCTGTGACACCCAGGAAAACAACCCTGGGCCCAAGATCCAGTCTCAACTCTCTGCCAAACCTTTTGTACCTTGGAAGAGAAAACAAACAAACAAACAAACAACGCAGCTCCAATTTTAGAAACCAGAAGGGAAAAGTAAAAAAAAAAAAATAATCAACCCTCAGGCAGGGATCAATGTGTTTTGCGTGGCCATGGCCGCACAATAGGTCAGCATTCAGCATGCGCGTCCGTTTTGGGGACAATACCAGGGGCTCTCGCCTTTAAAAATGATGGCACGTAAGAAACCGAGGCAGCGGAGCATTTCCATCAGAATGGCCTTCCCCCCGGCGCTGCCTCGGCGCTGCCCCTCCCGCGCCGCTGGCTAATCAAAGATGGCAGCGTGGCGGGCGCGGGCGGCGGCAGCCGGGGGCGCGCGGGGCGCCTCCGCTCGGGCCCCGCTCGGGCCGAGGCAGGGCTGAGCGCGCACGGGAGGCTCGCAGCCAGGGTCAGGAGCCCGCGGCCATCCCTTCCCCACTCATCCTTGGGAACGGCCGCCTGGCTTCTTTTGCTAGATTTACTGGCCCAAATCCCCCTGGGCTGGAAAATGAAGTGTCAAAGTGCTACCGAGTGTCCTTATCTTGAGGGGACATAAAATCGTAAGGGCTATCGTGGCACACA
>VWYK01064522.1:0-10732 GCA_013399775.1 Semnornis frantzii | reverse complement strand
GGTGTGGAAAGCAATGTGCTCAGGTAATTGCAGCCTGCATCTCCACACACAGAGGCTGCTGACTCAAGGCAGTACAGCCTGTATTTAGTCCTTGATTGTGAGAATGAAGTCTACTCTATCAACACACCAACTTCCCCTTCCCCTTGCTCAGTACAGAAGGTCAAGGAGCAGTGAGTACTTACAGGTGGTATGATCTGAATATAGTAGGTAACACAAAAAGCCATAAAATATATGCAGGAGACTCTAAAGCCCTGCACCAGGATTTTCCTGCACTAATCAGGCACAAATTCACAGGGATGGTGTGAAAAGTTATGGAATCACAGAATGGTTTAGGTTGGAAATTACCTTAAAGATCATTTAGCTCCAACCACCCTCCTACTACACCAAGGTCTTCAAGGTCCCATCCAACATGGATTGGAATACTTCCAGGCTTGGAACCTCCACGGCTTCTCTGGGCAACCTGTTCTGGAGCCTCATCAACTTTCCTTCAGTTTCTTCCTAATGTCTCATTTCAATCCAGCTTCTTCCAGTCTGAAGCCATTACTCCTTGTCCTATCACTCCCTGCCTTTGTCACAAATCCCTCTCCAGCACTCCTGAAGGTCCATATAGAACTGTAATTAACATTCTGCTGATTCACTTTACCTTACTAGATCCAGGCTTAGCTAATTTAGGAATAGGAATTAGGATCAGGACATAGGAATTTAGGAATAGGGCCAGAGTGAGTGTAGAGCCTTCTTTTTACAGTCTTTGCAGGCAGATGTCTGTGCTACTCTTGATGACAGGTAGTGACATTATTAACAAGCACTGCTTCCAGACCTACCCTCACCAATTCATACACGTCACAATCACAACTACTGCAGCTGCTCTTACAATGGAAAGAGATAAGTCAAGATGAGGCACAGTTACAGTTAGAAAGATTCAGATATTCTTAGAGTGGCTTGGGTTGGAGGGGATCCTCAAGATCACTTAGTTCCAACCCCCTGCTGTGGGACACCTTCCACCAGTCCAGGTTGCTCAAGGCCTCATCCAACCAGGCCTTGAACACCTCAGGGAGGGGACATCCACAGCCTCCCTGGGCAACCTGTTCCAGTGTCTCACCACCCACACTGCCAAGAATTTCTTCCTAATCTGCAGTCTCAATCTGCCCTCTTCAAGCTTACATCTGTTGCCCCTCATCCTATCACTACAAGCCCCACACTACAAGAAAATGGTTTTCTGTTTGAAAGGCAATGCTTTGATCACCTCTGCACAGATTAGCTCTGCTGTAAAGCTGAAGAATGGGAGAGAGGAAAAAATGGAGTTTACAAGGCACGGATTGGCTTTGCTAGGTTGAGGGCATTTGCAGAAGTTCAAAGCTTCAGAGGTCACACTCCAGAAAAAAAAGGGCTTAAAGTGCAGCCACCAAACTTGGCTTCCAGGAGTGGTCGAGGCTATCTGGACTGGATGCTGAGCAGTTTCAAGCATCTACCCAGCCTGATAGAAATTAGGCACAGAGGATTGTTCCCAGTGCAAAAGAGATGGTCAGCACCTGGCCTTTAAGCAGCTTTTATAGCCCTCATAAAACATAGATCCTCCATCCAGGCTGACCTACAAATACACTGGGCAAGGCTCACTCCTTTCAAATCATGTGTTCACAAAACCATCTGTGCCGGGCTTTGAGGTCTGGGCATTATAACAGCCACTTGTTTATGGTAGTATTTCATTTGAAGGGTGGAATGTGAAGGGAAACAAGCAGCAAATAACTTCCAAAAGCAGGGGGGGAAAAAAATCCTTATGAAGTTTCCTATTATAAGAGCAAAATTAGTTTAGGCACCTCCATTAAAAAAAAAATTTAAAAAAAATCGGCTGCTTTAGAGTTACTTTCAAGACTTCTGAGTCTCTCACAGCATGTCAGCAATGGTGGTGTCTTAAGATGGGGGTAAAAGAGTTTCATTTGCAAGTAGGGTTTTTTTATACTCTTCTGTTAATCTTTTTTCCTATGATGACTTTGAATACATTTGGTGAAAATCAGTCCAGTGGTTTTTCAGGCAGATAGCTACCTTTACACTGCTGAGCCAACCAGTCAGATCAGCTGGGCACATTGGTGAGAAGCACATGTGAAGGACAGGAGAATCATTTCTGGTAACTATGTGAAGGAGGTACCGCACTTTTTTGTCTAAACATCAACTTTTTGAAGTGTGCTCCCTTTAGGACCCCAAAGAATCCCTAAATTCCAGCATGCTGAGGTTTGGAAGGGACCTCTGGGGATCATCTAGTCCAACCCCTGTGCTAACACAGGGCCACCCTGCTAAAGCAGGTTGCCTAGGATTGTGTCCAGGGGGATTTCGCATCTCTCCAGAGGAGACTCCACAACCTCTCTGGGCAGTCTGCTCCAGGACTCCAGCATTCTCACACCAAAGAAGTTTCCCCTTCAGCTCAGGTGGAACCTCCAGGGTTCCACTTCGTGTCCGCCGCCCCTTGTTCTGTCACTGTACACCACTGAAAAGAGTCCAGCCCCATGCTCTGTTCCTGCCCCTTTAGCTATTGATCAGCATTGACCAGATCCTCTCTCAGGCTGCTCTTCTCCAGGCCAGACAGCCCCAGTCTCTCTTTGTTCAGTTCCAGTCCCCTCGGCATCTCCCCAGTAGTTCCCTGTTTCTCTTGAACTGGGAAGCCCAGAAATGGATACAATTCTCCAGATGTGACCTCAGCAGGGCAGAGCAGAAGGACAGAACCTCCCCTAACCTGCTGGACGTGCTCTTTTTAATGCCCCCCCCAGGTGACCATTGCCATTCTTGGCCACGAGGGTACCTTGCTGGCTCATGGGGAACTTTTGTCCCCCAGCACTCCCATGTCATTCTCTGCAGAGCTGCTTCCCAGCAGGCCACCCCTCACCTGTCCGGCTGCAGGGGGTTGCTCCTCACCAGGGGCAGGACCATACCCTTGCCCTTGCTGTACTTCCTGAGATTCCTCTCCCCTAGCTCTGCAGCCAGTCTAGATCTGGCTGGATGGCAGCACAACCCAAGGGGGTGTCAGTCACTCCTCCCTGTTTTTTATCATCAGCCAACTGGCTGAAGGTCCACTCTGTCCCTTCATCCAGGTCACTGATGAAGATGTTGAACAAAACTGGACCCAGTCCTGATCCCTGCGGAACACCTCTGCCTACAGGCCTCCAACTAGACCTGCACTGTTTCACAACGCTCTGAGCTCTGTCATTCAGTCAGTCCTCAATCCATCTCACTGTCCACTCATCTAACCTATGACAATGTTATGGGGCAGAGTGTCAAAGCCTTGCTGAAGATGAGGTAAACACCATCTACTGCTCCCCCCCATCTACCCAGCTGGTCACACCATCACAGCTGGCTATCAGATTGGTCAAACCTGATCTCCCTTTCATGAACCCATGCTGGTTACTCTTGATATTTTTTTATTTCTCATGCTTAGAGATGATGCAGAACGAGCTACTCCAGTGCCTTTCAGGGGCTGGAGGTGAGGCTGACTGCTCTGTCATTTCCTGGGTCCTCCTTGTTGCCCTTCTTGGAGACAGTAATGACATTGGCTTTGTTCCAGTCCTCAGGCACCTCCCCTGCTCTCTGGCACCTTTCAAAGAACATCAGCCAGCTCCCTCAGCACTTGTGGAGGCAGCCCACCAGGGTCCATGGGTTTGTGGGTGTCCGTCTTGCCTAGATAATCTCTAACCCAGTCCTCCTCAAGACAGAGAGCCTTCCTTGCGGAGAGATCCTTTCTTTCCGCTGTGTGCAACACACCTCTTTGCTTGTCCCTCATGCTTTGTGTGTAGGGACCAGTGTCCCAGTTCAGCTCACCACAGGAACCTGACTCAGGCTTTTGTTTGCCTGTTGCCTTTCCAGTAGCCTCTGCCCCACAAGCAGAGGACAGAGAAGCAAAGTGTGCCATGGGCTTTGCTGTGGAGGTGTAATGGGGCATTGGCACTTCCATACAGACAGGTTTGGGCAGCAGCTGGCATTTCCATTCCTCCAGAGGCTTTGGGAAAGCTCCTCCATGGCATAAGCCCAGGTCACTGGACACAGTCAGTGCCAGTGTCAGCACAGGCCGGCACACTAGCTGTGTTTGCTGAGAACGAGGAGACTGGAAGACACTCTGCATCCGAGGCTTGGTCGTGTTAGTGTCTGCTGTGGGCTGCATGTGACATGAGGTGACAATCCTTACTCACTCCATCATGTGCAGGACACTACCATGTTTTAGCTGATGCCTAGGAGGGACCACACACATGTTTGTGTGCCTTCAGAGGATGTCAGCCTGGAAGGATTCCTAAAGTCAAACTCATTGTATGGCTGGTGCCATCTCCAAGCTCTATGCATACAAGTCACAGACTCACAGATTGCATTGGGTGGGAAGGGACCCTCAAAGCTCATCTTGTCCAACTCCTCTGCAGGCAGCAGGGACACCTCCAACTAGAGCAGGCTGCCCAAGGTCACATCCAGGCTGATTTCGAATGTCTCCAGGCACAGGGCCTCAACCACATCCCTGGGCAATCTGTCCCAGTGTCTCCCCACCCTCACTGTGCAGAACTCCTGATGTCCAGCCTATCTCTGCCCTACTCCAGTTTCAAACCATTGCCCTCAGCCTATCACCACAGGCCCTTCTGAACATTCCCTCCCCAGCATGCCGCTGTTGGATACCACCTCATAAACTCAATACAAAGCTGAACTTCATAAACCAGTTTAACCCTGACATACAGACAAAGCAAAAGCAACTGACACGATGCCTTCATAAAAAAACTGGGAACACAAGGGATGAGAAGGAGGCAATTTTTCCCTTGCAGGGGAACCTAGGGCAGTTAGAAGCCACAATGTGAAAAGCAGGCTGAACACTTGCACTTCACCAGCGCTGGGATTAAACTGGTTTGGATTTCTGGGATAATAAAATTCATTTAGCACTGTAACAAAAATGAGTTTTATTTTTTGTTTAACTAAGACATTTTAAGTCAAATTTTGAAGTAGAAATCAAATAATGTTCCAAGCAGTGTTTTATCAGCTGAGGCACAGAACTGCTCTGCAGGTTGTGCTCCAGGTTCATTTTGAGACTTGGAATAGGGTGAGAGAAAATGGCCTCAAGGTGCACCAGGGGAGGTTTAGCTTGGATATGAAAAGAAAATTCTTCACCAGAAAGGTTCTCAACCACTGGCAGAGGCTGCCCAAGGAGGTGGTGGAATCCCAATCTTTGGAGGTGCTGAAAAGAGGCAGAGATGTGGTGCCGAGGGACATGGCTTAGTCCCTGCCTTGGCAGAGTTAGAGAGTGATTGGACTCAATGAGCCGAAAGGGCTTTCTGGACCAAAACAACTCCATGGTTCTATTCTCTGGATGTATTTCAGCTCCTTCTGAAAACTGAACTACCACACCTTTAAGAGAAACAAGCTGTAAACAGAAGAAGGTCTTCTTGCCTGCAAATTAGTCATTGAAAATCATACAAGAAACACCCCTTGAGACTGATATGAACTCAGCATGACTAAGTTTGAAAGTAACCCCCAGTTTCTAATAGTGAAAGTGGAAAAAACAAACCAGAACAAAACACAAAAGTGAAAATAAAATTCCTAAATGCTTGGAGGAAAATGTGCAGGTTCAGCAGCTCTGAAAGAACTGCTTCCAGAAGCAGTTGCTGACCAAACTCTAATGAAGGCTTCTGTCTGCAATGAAGGAATACCTGAAATAAGCCTTGACAGAAAACTGGTCGCAGTCCCACTCCTGTCATTCACTCATGGCCAAAGAATGGCCCTCTGCTGGAAATCAACACCTTCCGTGCTTAGTCTTTAAGCATCGAAGCCAAGGAGGGTGCTCCTGCCACTTAAGAAGTGCACTGCTGCAGGCAGCATGGAGGACATAGCCTGCTGCAGAGATACACTGAATGGTCATGGTCAGCTTTTGGGACTTTGGTTTAAGGTCTCATGGTGGGTGCTACACTCAATCTCAGCTTAAGCAGTTATGCAAGAACCTGAGAGCAGAATAAAATAATACCATAGTTGTGGGGAAAACAGACAATGAAGAAGACAAACCAGGAGAAGAAGGGGACCCAACAGCAGCAGAAGAAACAATTCACAAAAAGCCACCAGCACCATTTGCCTAAAGGTTGAAGTAAGAAGAAAGTCTGAACTGCAAACCCAAATGTGTTATAAACATCCCAGAGCACTTCAGGATATTCTAGGGGTGGGGTTCTTTGAAGAAAGCCAAACCACTCAGAAGCTACACTGCAAGAAGACATTTGGTCCCATCCCTTTGGAAGCCATTCCCTGCTTTCAGCTCTGGCAGGCAGGGTCAGCATGGCATGGCAGTGAGCAGAGCAAGGTTTACTGGGTGCCATGCACTCTGCAGCACCAAGGGGGACAAGGGCAGCAGATGGGCTCCTGGCCTGAGCCACAGCCCAGGTCAGCTATTCACAGAGGATTCAAATTTGACTGTTTCAGACATCTCAGGAATTTTAATGCAGTCTCATGGCCGCTGAGTTATGGAGTTGAAAATATTACAAACTGTCAGAAAAATACAAGCCACCCTCCAAAAAATCTTACCCCAATTAAACTCCCTTGGCTGTGACTTAGAAAAACTGTAAGCCTTGTAAGATCTCTTTTACCGAATGTCTCCACCTATGTTTTTTCCCTCCAGTTACAAGCATATGAAGGAAGGGAGGGAAAAAAAAGAAAGAAAAAAAAAAAAGGCAGTTGAGAAAGGAAGAAATTGTGAAATTTGATAATCGGGTTAATGACAATAATAAAAAGAACCCCTTGAAAAACTGAGGACAAAAAGTCTTTTATTGGAAAGATGTTTGCTTCTCAGATGAATTACAGATCAGCTTGGTGGAAGGCACTGTTTTGTAATGATTCTGGGACTCCTATGATTAAGAATACACTGCACAGCCTGTTCTGCTTTACAGTGTCCCCACCCTTGCCTCAGCACAAACGCAGCTCCGATCACTCTGTGGTACATAAAACGCCAACAGTTGGGCCTAGTGAGCTGCACCACAGCACAGCACACAGGTTCACAGATACACAGCAGCACTTAGGGCCCTGCTGCTTGATGGTAATTGTGGTGAATCTTTTTTTTTTTTGATCCTTTCTCCACCCAACCTCATTTGCCTAACCCCCTTATTTGATATTCCTCCTACCAGGTGTTTATTTCTCGCTGAAGGAGCGTTTGAGCAACAGAAGCTACAACGGAAGATAAATAGAGGCTGGAAGTGATGCTGTGCATTCCTAGAAGTGTGAACATTCCTCTCTCTCTGATTCCAGTGTTTCAAGACTTTTCTTTGTTAGGGGAGAATTTAATAAGACAAATAATCAGTCATGAAGAATGAAGAAGACCTCTGCGAGTGACTGCTGAGCCCACATGATGCATTACAAGAGGATGAAGACAATGCAGTAATTCTTTGTAACAGAGGACACCAAAGTGACTAGAAGTAAACAACAGAAGGTCTGAACTACTGTAATGAACCCTGGGACTAGGGACCAGATCCAGGGGGTTGATAAGGTTGTTTTTCATTCCGTCAGCAGCACGCAGATGCCTAAAAGACATTTACAATGCCTGGGCAAAATGCTTCCACGTATTTGACAGATTGTACTGACTTGGAAGGGACTCTCAAAGGTCATCTTGTCCAACTCCTCTGCAGGCAGCAGGGACACCTCCAACTAGAGCAGGCTGCCCAAGGCCACATCCAGGCTGATCTTGTATGTCTCCAGAGATGAGACCTCAACCGCATCCCTGGGCAGCCTGGCCCGGTGTCTCACCAGCCTCACTGTGCAGAACTTGCTCCTGATGTCCAGCCTAAATCTCCCCTGCTCCAGTTTCAAACTATTGTCCCTCATCCTATCTCTCCAAGCCCTTCTAAACAGTCCTTCACCAGCCTTCATGTAGTCCCCTTCAGGCACTCTAAGGTCTCCCTGGAGCCTCCTCTTCTCTAGGCTGAACAGCCCTAACTCTCTCAGACTATCCTCATAGGGGAGGTTCTCCAGCACTCTGACCGTCTTTGTCGCCCCTGTCTGGACCTGTGCCAGCAACTCCACATCCTTCTTGTGTTGGAGGCCCCAAAACTGGATACAGTACTCCAGGTGAGGTCTCATCAAAGCAGAGTAGAGTGGCAGAATCACTTCAAATGAAAAGGAGACCAAGGGCACAGAGCCAGCCCAGCTGGATCACTTGAAGTGGACAGTATCGATTCTTAAGCGTCAAATAAGCAATTTCAAACAGCCTTAAGCTGTCCTCAGTTACGCTGGTTTCCAAAATCTTGGGAATGTCTGGAATTTACCTCAGTTAAGTGTCCCATTTTCAAATTCAAGAGTCACTCTGGGCCAGCAGCATGGCTCTGGAGGCAGAGCCATTTGTTAGCAGTCCTGGTACAAGACTAGGGAACAGTCCAAGCTCTGTACCACTGCCTGCTGCTGGAGAGGGAAGAAGCATAGCCTGCTCTCCTCCTGCACACAGCTATTACATCTATGACAGAGGCAGCAAAATGAAGTTTGTAAGAGTCCTGCCCTCTGAGAATTTCAATGGGTAAAAGCTGTGGAAATTTCACTTTATTGCCACCGTTCCGCCTCCCACAAGGGAGCATTTGTAATATTGATTAAATTGGACATGGACGGCAGAGAAATATGGAACATTTGTCAGAGCCTGCAAGTGCAAAGAAAACAAAACCACAAACTCCATTTGTTATTGGAGGGTCTAGGAAAATATGATGGGATGTGCCTTAAAGGCAACAGGGAAGCAGCGGTACCTGCCTTTGGGTCAGTTTTGGAGAAACTGCTGTTACTAATTCCCAGCTTCCAGAAAAGTCAACTTAAACCCAGAGCCAGCTCACCCTCTTGGAAGCTACAGACACAGCTAGGAGCTCGGCCCCATCTCTCTTCTGGGCCAGACATCATTAATTCTGTAATTCCATCTCTACTTACGGTTTTCTGCTTCAGCTTTTAGAGCTGAAGGAATTCCATCTGTGTTAGCTCCCAAACTGGAAATGGTGGCAAGCAAAGTGGATTTCATTGCTTTCTAGCAAGCAGGCTGCAAGCAGACTTTGGCAGCTGTGAGCAGTCTGGCTTCTTCTGCCCTTTTAAGTACCTCAGTCAGAGATGAGGAGGACAGAGTTAGATCGGAGATTAGAAAGAAATTCTTGATAGTGAGGGTGGTGAGACCCTGGCACAGGTTGCCAAGGGAAGCTGTGGATGCCCCCTCCCTGGAAGTGTTCAAGGCCAGGCTGGATGAGACCTTGAGCAACCTAAGCTGGTGGGAGGTGTCCCTGCCCATGGCAGCGGAGTTGGAAATGGATGATCTTGAAGGACCCTTCCAACCCAAAGCTTCTATGTATCTGTGAATCTTGCTGCAGGGGCAACATTAATGCTACAGTGGTTTACTATTTGTATTAATCAAACTATGACCAGTGTCCTGGGAAGGGGTTCCCCTTTGCCTTGAGTGTTTGCTTGTTTGTCCATTTTCAAGTGGATTTCCAAACACTTCCAAATGAGGATCCCATAAATTTTCTTCTTTAAAAGTGAATAAATTAAGGAAGGTCATAATTGTCACAGAATCTATTAAAGGCTATATTGCTGTTTTGATAGAATTGCATTAATTGTTTTGATAGAACCATATTAATCAAATTTAACATGAATTAACTACTAGATCATTCTTTCCATAGGCATTATTCAAAGACCCTTCTAATTCTAACTTGCTCTCAATCGATGTGGTGATGCTCTCTATCTCTATCACAGCTTACTATTATGGCGTGAGCCAACAGTGTGCCCATCACAGCCTGGACTATGTCAAAAGCAGCATGGGCAGCAGGTCAAGGGAATGACATCAGCATGATGGAGCAGTTCCAGAGGAGGTCCATGAGATGATCAGAGGGCTGGAACACCTCTGTTATGAGGACAGGCTGAGGGAGCTGGAGAAGGAGGGTTCAGCTTGGAGAAGAGGAGGCTCAGGGAGCCCTAGTGGTGGCCTTTTGGTGCCTGGAGGGCATTGACGGCAAGGCTGTAGAGGCTCTGCTTGCAGGGCCCTGCAGCGATGGGATGAGAGGCAATGGTTTGAAATTGGAGAGCAGTGGATTTGGATTGGATGTTGAGAACAGGTTCTTTGCTGTGAGGATGGTGGAATGTGGGAGCAGGTTTCCCAGGGAGGTGGTGGAGGCCCTGTCCTTGGAGATACTCAAGGTCAGGCAGTGGAAGGCCACAAAGAGGATCAGAGGTCCAAAGCACCTCTGCCATCAGAACAAGCTGAGAGTTGGGGCCATTGAGCCTGGAGAAGAGATGGTTTCATGGAAACCTTTTGGGAGAGCTTTTGGGCCTTTCATAACATAAAAGGGAATTATGAAAAATATCTGTGGGGACAACCTTTTTAGCAGAGCCTGTTTTGACAGAACAAAAGCAATGGTTTTAAACTAAGAGAAGGGAGGTTTAGACTAGAGAGAAGGGAGAAATGTTTAACACTGAGAGCAGTGAGAGCCTCGCCCAGGTTGCCCAGAGAGGTGGCAGAAACCCCACCCCCTGGAACCATTCCAGGTAAAGTTGAATGGGCCTCTGAGCAATCTGCTGTAGTTGCAGATGTCCTTGCTGACTGAAGGGGGCTTGGATTAGATCACTTTTAAAAATCCCTGAAGCATTCTGTGATTCCTCTCTTCTGTAAGAAAGCTCATATTTCTCTACAGCACAGCACTGGCTCCTGGCCCACTGACCACCTTTAAACTATTTTCTGTACCACACTTGCTATGGCACTTTTGCACAAATCCCTTCATAAATTGTG
>VWYK01064521.1:2031-13729 GCA_013399775.1 Semnornis frantzii | reverse complement strand
TGTATATATATGTATTTTTTTTCCCCCCCTGGAGATTTCCATTCCTGGGCCAGATTCTAGCTGATAATTAATTTGGTGCATTTAAATATCCAATAAACAAACGAAGTCTTTTGTATTTCCCCTTTGATTATGAGACTCTTCTCTTGGGCAGGTCCTTTTATGTCTGTCTTTCCTTTCTGGAAGTATAAAATTAGATCAGGATTTGATTTCTCCTCTTTTATCAAGGCAAGACAGAGTTGGGTCAAGAAGCAAGATAGTACTGGGGGAAACTGGAAAGAAGATGTGAGCATGAACTGCACCCAGAGCAGACCAGGCACTCGCAGTATGTCTTTGTACAGGGCAACATGCTGAGGCACAGACATTTCCATTTCTTAATTAAAATCCAAAGTAGAAAAAGGTGGTCCGAAGGTCCACCTTTTGGTATTTTGTAAGTCTGGAGGTATCCAGGTAAATCTGAACTGGTTGAAGGTATTTGGTATTTCCTTCCAAAGCTACTGTCATCTGAACTGGTTGAAGGTATTTGGGAAGTCTGGAGGTATCCAGGTAAATCTGAACTGGCTGAAGGTATTGGGTATTTCCTTCCAAAGCTACTGTCATCTGAACTGGTTGAGGGTATTTGGCATTTCCTTCCTTGCTACTTCTGTTTCCTCTTTCTCCATGCCAAGCTGCCCATCCTGCATTTTTGGGAAGCTGAGAGCACAGAAATCAGTGATTGAAAGAGCTTCACAAAAACCTTCCTGCTTTTCTCCAGCAGAGACACAAGCAAGAGAAAAGAGTAGGTAGTAGATGGGGAAATGTTTTTCTGCTCTCTTCCTTTTTAATGGACTAAAATAAAGGAGCTGCTGTGTGATGCCAGGATAAAGGAGACCAGACTGGTCCAGGTTATACCCTGGACAATAAATCCAAATGCATTGCAACCGAGATCAGTTACTTATTAAAAACAAAACAAAGCAACACAACAAACCAGTTGATTTTCTTCCCAGCTCTTGGAAGTGAATCTGTTTAGTGTCAGGCTGAAAGAAGACAGCGTGTAAGTAACTGAGAAAGTGTTTACTCAGTGAATTAGTTCAGCTTTCATTGTGCACAGGGGATTATGGCCTCAGCAGTGGATGAGCTCCATTTCAGGCTGGAGTGGCTCACTTAGCTACCTCCAGGGCAGGACTAATTATCATAGGACTTAGGCCATTAAAGGGCTTTAACTACCAGTGCTCTCTCCCAGGTCTGGATTAACTGTTTGCCTAGAGCAAGCTGCCTTAGATAACCGTTCAGCCTAATGGTCTGCTTTGATTTCTCTGCCCCCTCTGCCCACCCCTTTTGCCTTTAAACTTTACATTATTGGCAGAGTTGGAACAATAGCTAAGAATATCAATCCTGCTGCTGCAAAAATATCCCAGGACTTTTGTTACAGATTCCCCACCCCCTCCCCCCTTCTTTTGCTCTATCATTGCCAAGGTAATTTTAGGAAGTTCTCTCTTGGATGGCAGAAAGCCTTTACCTGGCTCAGGTGGAGCAAGGGGAGCTGCTCAAAAGACATGACCCTCAAGGGAACATGTCAAAATGCCCACGGAGACCAGCTCTGCCTTGCTCTGTTGTCTACATAACGACAATGTGGCAGAAGGAACTCTGCATAGAAATAGCAAAAGACTATTGGGCCCCGAGGCACTAAGTAGCTCAGATGAGAGCAGGTTTATTATCTTCCTTCAGAAAAAGAAGGCCTGGGGTAGAGGAGATTTAAATGGTTTGCCCAAGGAATCAGATGTAGAATGTGGCACTGGCTGGCTTGCTCTTTAGCATTAAAAATACATCTGAAAAAAAATCAGCCAGTGATCCTGGCCTCCTCAGCTTTGGTGCTAGTGTATCAGCACATCTGGGTAGTTTTCAGGCTGGAAGGAGATGGCTGAAAGAGGTACAACTTGAGACTGCACAATCAGATGCAGCTTGGACAGGCAGTCTCTTTCTATATGAGACCTCGGGAGGACATTGAAGGAATGGAGGAGGACTGGTACACCTTTCCTAGGAGGACCGGATGTGAGAGTTGGGGTCGTTCAGTTTGGAGAAGAGAAGGCTCTAAGGAGACATCATTGTGGCCTTCCAGTATCTGAATGGGGCTACAAGAAAGCTGGGGAGGGACATTTTAGGGTGTCAGGTAGTGATAGGATAGCGGGGAATGGAGCAAAACTAGAAGCAGGTAGATTCAGATTGGATGTTAGGAAGAAGTTTTTCAGCATGAAGGTGATGAGAGACAGGAACAGGTTGCCCAGGGAGGTGGAGGACGCCTCACCCCTGGATGATTTTAAGTCCATTAGTGGAAAGTGTCTCTACCCATGGCAGGTGGTTGGAACTGGGTAATCCTTGTGGTCCCTTCCAGCCTTGACAGTTCTGTGATTCTTTGTATCTAGCAGGTGACAGGCTGGAAGCAGAACAGGTGACTCTTCACAGAGCTGGGCAGTACGTTGTTCATGCTCCAGGTATGCGAGTTCAGAGCTTTGGGGGGGAATGATTCTTCCAGAAGAACTTGTACAGAAGTGCAGAGTGAGTGGACTTCTGATCTGCTTCTTCGTTCGTGCTTGTAGCCAGAAGACTGCAGACACTGTCCTTCCTTCTGACCGACATTGCCTTGCTGTTGTCCTCTGCTGTGTCTGTGTCCCCTCAAGACAGTACTCAAAGCATCAGGGAGACCAGTCAGTGGAACTCGTTTGCACCATTGAATGAGCTCATGCTTCTTCACTATTAGAGTAGCCTCCTTAAGACAGTTTTTCCTCTCCACCTTCCTGTTATACAGTGAAGGAAATGGCACTTAATGTCAATCACTATGTTGTGTACACATGGCCCGGTGTGGCAACCAGTTGTAGGTACAGATCATCTTACTCATGTAACTCATGTCTTTTGGAGAGGGCATTTGTCCAGTCATAAAACAACTCAGTTTAGCTGAATAAAGTCAAACACTGGAGAGGAGAAGGCTCTTGAGACACCTAATAACAACCTTCCAGTACCTGAAGGGACCCTAGAAGGCATCTGCTGGGGGACTGTTTACAAAGACCTGCAGTGTTAAGACAAGGGGTAATGGTTTGAAATGAGAGAAGAGGACATTTAGATTGGATGTTAGGACCAAGTTCTGCATCGTGAGGCTGGTGGAACACTGGAACAGGTTGCCCAGGGAGGTGCATGAGGCCTTGCTGCTGGAAGTATCCAAGGCGAGGCTTGACAGGGCTCTGGAGCAACCTGATCTAGTTAAGAATGTCCCTGCTGACTGCAGAGGGGGTTGAACTAGATGACTTTTAGAGGTCCCTTCCAACCCAAACTATTCTATGATTCTGTGATTCTATAATTCTGTGATTTTGTGGTTCTGTGATTCTATGATTCTGAGATTCTGTGATTCAGTGATTCTATGACTCTGACATTCTGTCAGTCTATGATTCTATGATTTTATGATTCTATGACCTACAACCAGGTCTTGCTGATGACATGACTAGGAACCCTAAAGAAGAGTGAGGACTGACTCTGGTACAAGCCTCTACAGGAGTTTACCCCCTCCACAGGGCTCCCGCAGACCTTCTCATTGCTGGCATACTGGGAGCTGGAAGCATTTGACAACAGTTCCTGTCCAGCGCAGGAGATTTCCTCTTCCTTTGACGCTTTCCCCCATCACTTCACTCATGACCTTTCTTGGCTAACTCCATTCTGCTTTTTACAACCCAGGCAACAGCTTTCACAGCAGCTTTTTTTCAGAGCTCTGAAGTCTCTTGCAGATGGTTGAAATGTGCCCCCAAAATAGGTTCTGCTGCTTCGTCTATATGGAAATTGTCTAATTTCTACCTTCCTCTGATCTCTTCCTCTGAGGATAATGGAGTTTGGTACTTTCCCTTTTTGCCCCTGTTGCAGGTGTGAACTGGAATACAAGACAAACTGCTTACTGGAGTGCAAGTTATTTGTTGTTTGCAGATGAATGGAGCTGGTTTTCATTTCCTGTGATTCCAGGTATTAAATTCCTTCCCCTCGTCATTTAGCCGTTGCTTGACATCTTCTGCTTTCAACTCATTCATTCCTCATCACAGCTGAAAGCCATCACGTTGAAGCCCATCTAGAAAAAACATAACTGCAGCAACTCCCTAATAAAGAAAAGAGGCAGGTAATTGTGAACCAGCCTTTGAAGCAAAAACCTTTCTCAAAGGGAAACCAGACCATCTAAGGATTTCCTCTCTTGGTACCAAGAGTGCTCCAAGTCTGGGTGAAATATTTGCCAATACAAAGATGCTGAGGGGACTGGGACAGCTCTGTGAGAAGGAAAGGTTGAGAGAATTTGGGCTGTTTAGCCTGGAGAAGAGCAGCCTGAGGGGGCAATCTCAGCAAGGCTGATCAATAGTTCAAGGGTGGCTGTCATGAAGATGGGACCAAGGCTTTGTTCAGTGGTGCCCAGTGACAGGACAAGGGCTACAGGGCACAAACTTGAACCTTGGAAGTTCCATCTAAACATGAGAAAGAGCTTCTTGAATTTAAAGTTAAGAGAGCCCTGGGAGCAGGCTGCCCAGAGAGGTTGTGGAGTCTCTCTCTGGAGATGTTCAAAGCCAACCTTGACATGTTCCTCTAGATGACTCTGTCTTGGCAGCTAGTTGGACTGGATGATCTCCAGAGGTCCCCTTCAAGCCCTACTATTGTGTGATTCTGTGAAATCTATTAAAAAAACTCCTCCACCAAAAAAAAAATGACTGCTGAATAACCTAAGAGCAAGAAAATCTGCCCTGTCCTCACCAGGAGAGCTGAAAACTGGTGCAGAGACTGTCTCTTTCCGTGTGCCTGCTCAGCACAGTGGGACCCTGACCCACTTTGTAGCAGAGAGTGATAATTACAGTGAGACAAAAATGCCAGAGCTAAGACCAGCATGTTCTGGTGCCTCCTCCTGTTTATCCAATGCAAGTTTCCCACCTTCCAGTGAAACTGCAATTAACTTATAAACGTGTGCTGCAAAATTAATTTTCCACCAGCTGCTACCCTGTAGCTGAGAGGAATAAGTCACTGAAATACCAACATGAACTCTGACAGGGCCCTTATGACCAGTTCTGCCCTGATACAAAAAGCTCTGTGAAACTAATAAGCCCAGCCCAGCCTCCACAGAGAAGCCTAAGAACTAAAAGAATTGCAAGCCCACTTGGAGATCCTCCGTCCAAAATACTCCTGCCTCTGCCACAGGCACTAGGGATAGGAAACTGCAGCCTGAACCCTACAACCAGGTCTGCAGTGCTCTGTGGACTCCAAACTAAAATAGTGTGAGGAAACTCAAGTGTGTGTCCACCTTCTGAGAGGTGGTCCTTGTTTTGGACGGACAGCCAGCTTTCCATACCCAGCTGACTCAAGTGTGTGTCCACCTTCTGAGAGGTGGTCCTTGTTTTGGACAGACAGCCAGCTTTCCATACTCAGCTGACTCAAGTGTGTGTCCACCTTCTGAGAGGTGGCCCTTGTTTTGGACAGACAGCCAGCTTTCCATACCCAGCTGCACTTGCTTCCCACCCCAAGCCTGTGCTAGGTCTCTCCATCTCATGTCTGGAGACTAGACAAGCAGACAGTATTGACAAATATCTCACTCGGCCTGCAAGCAGAAGCATCTCCTTGCTGCACAGCAGAAGAGAATCCACCAGGCAGGTTGAGCCACACATTAGTTTGGCTGTGGATTGGCAGAAATTTGCTTTTTCCCTCCCACGCTTTTTCCCACCATTGACTATGGTGCCCCATCCTTTTGCTGTCACCCTTGTCACCTGAGCTGGGATGATGGCTCTAGCTACAGCTGATACCTGCCTGCAGTGCCCAACTCTGAACTACTATGACATCCTGAAGCCATGGCCACCTGGCTGCATCCTGGTGCATCCTTGGTCCACTCTCAGACTTTATTCCCCTGGTGTATTCCTCTCTCAGTGGCCACAAGGACATGCATTGTTCCTATGTCTTCACCAGGACTTTCATATCACAGCTGAAGAATCTTACTAAGTTCAAGGTTTTCTGGCACAGCCACTCTGGGATCTCTTGTAATGGGATCCATTATCTCCCTAAGACATCCTGATGATGCAGCTGTAAGACTTGCTAAGGTGGATGATGGCTCTGACTGAGCAGGACCATGAGGTCTTTGTGGTTTCGTTCACACTTGTCTGTGGTGGAAGATGACAGATTTGCCACCACCTGTTGTGAACAGGCATGGTGGCTCTTGACAGTAAGTGAGAAAAGTTCCTACTGCAGATGCAGAAGGCTTTAGTCACAGTGAAAAGCAGACAAACTTCCTTCCAGATGGGTTTTTCTGAGGGTTGGCTCTAAAGAGGACAGCTGTGCTGGAGAGCACGGCAAAGACACCTGAAACAAAGGGGAACGTCCACTGGAGGCTGCAAACAACTGCTCTAGGCAGAAGAAGCCTGCTCCCCCCTGATGCACAATAGCAGGTTATGGGAGAAGAGCTCAGCTTGTGGCACAAGCACAGGACTCGGTGCTGGCAGCAGATAACAAAGATCAGGAGTTTTTGTGTTACAGGTTAGCTGCTGACCTCAGCTTTACGTCTGCTCTGCAGACACAACAGGCACTGTCACACAATGTCACCGTGCCTGTGAGAGATAAGCTGCTGGGTGAGGAACAGGTGGTTGAAGCTCAAGGCAGGTAAGACAGAAATGATGCTTCAAGGGAGAGGAAAAAAGATATTCAAGCATTTGCTAAGACAATGTTGATACTCTCCTCCCTCTTTCATGGGGAGAACAGCAGTGGATCAGGGCTGCCTTTACTTGTTAAGGCTCAGCCTGTGCTAATCATGAGCAGCGTCAGGAACCCAGATCAGTCCCCTGTTTTCCTCTTTCTACACAGAATCACAGAATGTAAGGAACTGGAAAGGACCTTTGAAGATCATCCAGTCCAACCCTGCTGCCAGAGCAGGATCACCCAGGGCAGGTCACACAGTAACACACTCAGATGGGTCTTGAAAGCCTCCAAAGAAGGAGACTCCACAACCTCTCTGATCAGCCTGCTCCAGGGCTCTGCCACCCTCAGAGTAAAAAAGTTCCTTTACTTGTTTTGGTGAACCCTGGCAGGGCAAAGGTCTTCATCAAACAAGGTTTGAAATGTCTCTTCTCCAAAATAAGGCTGACATCACAATGTAGATTTGTTGATTCATAGAATGGTTTGAGTTGGAAAGGACCTTAAAGATCATCCAACTCCAAGACCCTGCCATGGACAGGACACCTTCCACTAACCCAGATTGCTCAGGGCCTCACCCAACCTGCCCTTGACCCCCTCCAGAGGGGGCGTTCAAGCCACAACCTCCCTGGGCAACCTGTTCCGGTGTCTCACCACCCTCACTGTAATTGTCAAGGTGAGTTGCAAAGAACAGAGAATGCCAATAAGTTGGAGATGATTTTCTCTCCTCACTTGGACATGAAGCTGCTTTGGGGGCCCTGCATTTCCCATTTGTATTGATCAAGGAGGTCAAGGAGGGACGAGCATCGCCAACAGAGGAGGGAGTTATTTCCCACATGGAACAAGTAATGAACTGTGTTTTCCTCTGCATTTAAACTCTTCCAGCCCCTCCACAATGACCACAGTTCCCAAAACAACTCCCCACTCTGCCGCCCAGTTTTTTCCTCCCTGCTCCACACACTTGTTTTGGAAACCAAGTAAAAGTGAAGAGGCACAAGATGACCATGAAATATTCTACTTGCTCAGGTGATGAGTAGCCAAGTAAACAGTGCAATCATGTCTTGAGTTAACTCTTGCATCTAGAGCTAATTCAGCAGACCTCCCAGACAGTGGTTTAAAGTAGTCACCTGGGATGTGGCAGCTCCTTCTGTGTGCCGCAGAGTAGTCAACCGAATCCAAATTTCCTCTCTCCTATGTTGCCTGTGATGGTTGGGAGTGACCCATCCCACACACACACTCTATGAAAAATCCCCCAGACTAGACTCAGCCAGCTGAAAGTTAAGGACTGAAGTTCTATTTACAGCTTAGCACAATATACAAGCAGATATATACACAATAGACAGGAATAGTTACAGAAATATACAAGTTAAAGGTAATACAGAAACACAAACCCCCTCCCAGAAATCAGAGTCCCCAGGAGGGACTCCCAACCACCCTTCCACCTTCTCCCCACCCTCTACCTTACCCCGGGGTCTGCCTTACATGCAAGGTGAGTTGGGATGATGGGCTAGCAGGGGTTAGAAGCAGAATGATGAGTTGGGTTGCACAGCAGAGAGGAGAAGAAGACACACCAGCTAGAGAGAGCAAGACTCTCTATGTTATCTATGTTTGTGTCTTTGTTTTCATACATCTCAGCAAGCCTGTGAGTGAAGTAGACACCACCATTGTTTGCTTTTCACAGCCTATAATTTTTTTTCCATTAAAATATTCCAATTAGCCTCAAACCAGTAAATTGCCTCTTTCTTCTTGTGTCTGCCTTTCCTGAGATTCTAGGTTCATAAATCATAGAACCATAAAATGATCTGGCTTGGAAGGCACCACCAGAGGTCATTCAGTCCAACCCCCTCTGCAGTCAGCTGGGACATCCTCCACTAGATCAGATTGCCCAGAGCCTTGTTGAGCCTCACCTTGAATATCTCCAGAGATGGGGCCTCAACCACCTCCCTGGGCAACCTGTTCCAGTGTTCTACCACCCTCATGGTAAAGGACTTGTTTCTAACATCCAATCTGAATCTGTTCTGCTCTCAGTTTCTCCTGATGAAGAATTTTCAAGGTGTCTTTCGTTCACATCTGTGTGGAAGAAAATCTAAAAGCCCTGGAATTCCTCATGAGATAGAATGTGTGTTTTCTATCCAGCTTGCAGAGAGTGGAGGGCAAGAAGTCTCCCCATTGGCAGCTCCACAGTACCTGCCTCCAAGGACGCTTCTCCTCCTAATCCCCAGTAACAGGAAGATTTTTTGTGCCCTGAAGCGTGAAGGTTTATGTCTCTTCCACAGCGCTGTTTTGTTTAAAATTCAGAGCATTATAACCTCCAAAATAGCATCTGAGTTTCCTTCCTGTGGGTGCTGCAGCAGCTGAGATCTGCTGACTCAGGGTTTTCAGCAGCAACACTTTAAACCTTGCTGCAAGGAAACACACCAAGGCAGCAGAGCTCAGAGAGGGGCAGCAGGAGTGCCTGGTGTCTCCTACCAGTGTGAGGAGAAAGAGGCTGGTGGTCTGAGTCACTCAAACACTTGGTTGGCAGTCATTCCCGTTCCTTCTCTAGGACATGTCATGTTACCATGAGGGGAGTGGAGCACTGGAACAAGTTGCCCCGGGAGGTGGTTGAGGCCCCATTGCTGGAGATATTCAAGGTGAGACTGGACAGGGCTCTGAACAACCTGATGTAGTTGAGGATGCCCTTCCTGTCTGGGGGAGGGATTGGACTGGATGACCTTTGAAGGTTCCTTCCAGCTCTAACCAATTTATGATTCTATGATTGATGCAAGGAAGCCCTCATCAAGAGACCAGATGGCTCAGCATCTGCTTATTTACTCATCGCTTGTGTTTAGTGAATAACCTTTTTATTTAATATATACTCTCGTGAGAGGTGTACAAAAGTTGTCCTGCAAGTTACCATAACCAATCATAGTGGGAATGCAGAAAAACAGGATGATCTCCTGGGGGTTGATCTCTTCTCCCTAGGAACAGGTGATAGGAGAAGAGGAAATGGCCTGAAATTGTGCCAGGGAAGGGTTGGGTTGGAGATGAGGAAAAATGTCTTTACTGCAAGAGTGGTCAGAGATTGACACACGCTGCCCAGGTAGGTGGTGGAGTCATCATCTCTGGAGGCGTTCAAGAAATGTGTGGGCACAGCACTGTGGGACATGATGTAGTGGCCATGATGGGTTGATGTTTGGAGTCAGTGATTTTAGAAGGTTTTTCCAACTGAAACAATTCTATGCCCCTAGGAAGAGCACCAGTTGGATGTCTCTCTCTCCCTGGCTGAATGTGAGCCATATTGTGAGAAGGGCACCAACAAATACTGGCCAGGGAGGGAGCTGCGCTCTAAAGGGACAACTGACTGGTGGCCTTCTCTGGGCTGTCAGAAAGCATTTCTAACACCTGCTACTTCCTACATATTTCCTTCCCATGATCAACACAGTTCCAAGAGTCTTCTCTGCTTGCAATTGCTCTGTCCTTTCATAGAATCATAGAATGGTAAGGTTGGAAGTGACCTCAAAGATCATCTAGTTCCAACCCCCTGCCATAGGCAGGGACGCCTCCCACTAGCACAGGTCACTCAAGACCTCATCCAACCTGCCCTTGAACACCTCCAGGGAGGGAGCAGCCACAACCTCCCTGGGCAACCTGTGCCAGTGTCTCACCACCCTCACTGTAAAGAACTTCCTCCTAACATCCAGTTTCAGTCTCCCCTCTGCCAGTTTAAACTCATTGCCCCTCGTCCTGGCATTGCAAGACATTGTCAATAGTCCCTCCCCAGACTTCCTGTAGCCCCCTTCAGATACTGGAAAGCTACTAGAAGGTCTCCTCAAAGCCTTCCCTTCTCCAGGATGCAGAGCCCTGACTCTATCAGCGTGTCCTCATAGCAGAGCTGCTGCAACCCTCTGAGCATCTTCATGGCCTTCTCTGGATCCACTCCAACAGTTCCATGTCCTTCCTGTGCTGGGGGCTCCAGAACTGCATGCAAGACTCCATGAGAGCAGAATAAAGGGGCAGAATCTCCTCCCTTGCCCTGCTGGCTGCACTGCTCTTGCTGCAGCACAGGACTCAGTTGATGTCTGGGCTGCATGTGCACACTGCAGGCTCATGTTGAGCTTTTCATCACCCCAGACCCCCGGGTTCTTTTCCTCAGGGCTACTCTCAGCTATTCACCACCCAGCCTGTATTTGTGCTTGGGATTGTGCCTACCCAGGTGCGGGAGCTTACACTTGGCCTTGTTGAATTTCATGAGGTTGGTTTGGGACATGGAATCCCAGAAAGGCAAAGGCTGGAAGTGACCCCTGGAGATCATTGAGTCCAAGCCCCTACCAGGGCAGGTTCACTTAGAACAGCTTGCACAGGAACACATCCAGGCAGTTTTGGAATTACACCAGAAATGGAGACTCCATCAGCTCTCCAGGCAGCCCATTCCAATCCCTGACCATTCTTGCAGCAAAAACATTTTTCCTCATCTCCAATCTGACCCTTGCCCTGTACAATTTCAGGCCTCACAGTAAAGAAGTTCCTCCTCATGTTTAGATGGAACTTTCTGTGCTCAAGCTTGTGCCCACTGCCTCTTGTCCCGCCAGCGGCCAGTGGGACTGGGAGACAGTTGCCAAAAGCTGGGCTACCAACTGCTCTGTCTGTTCAAGTCGGGCACCCAGCTGGCATGAACCTCTCCCTTCCTATTAGCTCCTTGTGCATCCTCCTGCCTGCTAGCACACAAAGAAAGATCCCAACGTTTTACAGCAAAAAAAATGTGCTCTCGTGGATATGTAGAAAATTGCCCAAGTCTGTGTGTTTCCTGCTCTTTGGACTTGCTCCTTCCTCTTCTTAACACGTGGAACAAATGTCTCCTTTGGACCGTGGTGGGGCAACTTGGAGAGGTCTGCAGAATTGCCGCAGACGGACCCTGGGCTGGTTTTATTTTTCTATTGAACCTTGATGGAAACGCATGCACAGCAAGTCAGGGCCTGTCCCTTTTTCCCTTTTCCTTTCTCTCTCTCTCTCTTTTTTTTTTTTTTTTTTTTATTTTTGCCACTCAAACCAGACC
>VWYK01064520.1:38902-50107 GCA_013399775.1 Semnornis frantzii | reverse complement strand
CATTCTATGATTCTAGGATACTTGTCCACCAGAGTGCCTGTCCTGCTGGGACTGGGCTGCAACATGGGCTCTGGAATGGCCCCATTTAGGGACTGGCCCAGGTTTGGAGGAGAAGGAAGAGGCAGCCCTGCAATGCCAGGACACGGAGCACGCAGGTTTGCCAAGGTGAAAGTGGCATAAAGCAGCATCCACAACTGGCAACTGTCTGGGGCAAGCAGAAGCAAGAAGGCTGAGCTGCTCAGGTTGTGATGAGAGGAAGAGACAGAAATTGTGTGTGGTCATTAAGAAAGTGGCTGAAGAAGAACAAGGAAGGGGAAAGGTAAGCGTGGGCAGAAGGCTGAGCACACATTGCCGTGAGGTCCATTCTGAGAAATCAGGTTGGATACCCTGAGCACAGAGCCACAACAGCAAGCCAAGAGTTTCAAAGTGTGGCTAGAATTACTGACCTCTACAAGAACATTATAAAAATCAGGCAGGTAAATAAAACCTGCACAGAATAAGTCAGGAAAAGTTCACATCCACCTCAGCCCTGCAGGCAAAGCAGGCAGAAAATGGCAATGACTTTGTCTGCTGGTTAACTCGATGGTTTAGGTGGCCTAGAAGCTTCAGCTGGAAAAGAATTTAGCTCTCAGCCCTGATCTGTTCAACCAAGGTGTTGCTTGCAGAGAGAGGCAAGCAAAACTGCTCTGCTCTGCTCTTCTCACTCCCTCCATGCACAGCTCTTTCCTGGTGTTGAATCTCCTGCTGCTTCCCTTCCACACATGTGGGCCACAGGGCAAGGATAACAGCTTTATAAAGAGACAAATAGGAGTGGAGACCCAGAAAAGTGCCACAGAAATGCAAGAGGTGAGAGGAATGAGCAGCACTGGTTGGACCATGTCGCCACTGCAAGTCCCTGTGGTCCTTCAGCACTGCACCAGAGAGCATCGTGAAGAAGAGTCAGGTTAAGGTGCTCTGCAGGCAGCATGGAGGGCCAAGGCACTGCCAAAAGCCTGGCAGCAGCTCTATGCCCACTGGGAGCTAATGTGTAGGTTGCTCTATTCTTAGCCCAAGCTATTTTTACATCCCAGCCCTGAAAATCATGCCAGGCTGTGCCAGCCTCAGCAGCAAGGTGCACCTGGGGCAGCTGTGCCATGCCAGGCCACCACTACCCATGGCATCATGCCCATCTCTCCTTGCCCCTGCACCAGTGGTGATGGCCCCAGAGACCCATGGGGACCCAGCTTCCCTGAGCAGGTGCAGGTCCCTCACTCACTTTTGCTGATTTTCCCTCAGGGGTTGAGCAGGTCCCATGGGACCATGTCAGGTCACAAAGATGATGCAGGGGCTGGAGCAGCTCTGCTGTGATTACAGGCTGAGGGAGCTGGGAGTTTCAGCCTGGAAAGAAGAAGGCTCCAGGGGGATCTAAAGAGCTGAAGGGATCCTGCAGGAAGGCTGCAGAGGGACTTTGGCTGACGGGGTCTAGAGACAGGCCAGTGGGGAATGGTTTGAAGCTGGGGTAGAGCAGGGTTAGACTGGAGTTGAGGAAGAAGCTGTTCAGTGTGAGGGTGTTGAGACACTGGAATATGCTGCTCTGTGGCTGCCTCCTGCCTGAGCAGCTGAGTCTAGCTGAGAGGTGTCCCTGGGCATGGTGGGGAGGTTGAAGCAGATGAGCTCTCAGCTCCTTTCCAACTTGAGCCATTCTAGGATTGAAATGGTGTCTTTATTTCTTAAAAGTTGAAGCTTTCACTGGTCCTTGGGAGCTTTGCTGGCAGGCAGAGCTCTGTTCCAGGGTATATGCCAATCTGTGTCCACCAAATGATTTTGGGAGCTTGGCTGGTCTGGTGGAAGCAGAGTATTCATGCAGGGGTCCTCATCACCTAAGGCTGCACTGAGCCAAAGGCTCAGCCTGTTCCCCTTGGAGATGATATTCCTGCCCTGGCACCCTCCTAGAGGACCAGTGCTTCAGTGATCCTGATTCATCTCTCTGTCTATGGACATGGGCAGAGCCAGAGACCAGGGCAAGAGCACCAGTGCCAGGCAGCCTCAGCTTGCAGAGAGGAGCTCACACTTGGTGTTAAGCTCTGCTCTCCTGCTGGTCCTGTTCATTTCATGGGGATTTTGCACAGTTTTTTTTATCTTCATTTCCATTTAATTTTCTTCATCTGAATGATCTTTATTTGGTTTCCTTTTTCCTTCCTTTGTATGGAGTCTCAATATTTACTGGTATTTAGGTGACAGTGATAAATCTCATCTTTAAATACTAACAATTCTAGCTCATATTAATTTCTGTGACTCTTCATAACGTTTCCACAATTTTTTAATTGATTTTATTTTTGGTATGTTGAGAAAGTCTTTGGAAACAAATACTTTGAAAATAATCAACCTTTTGCCCTTTTTTTTTTTTTTCCTTAACATGTATATTATTGTTTCCCCAAAGTGCTCCTTTGACAACTTATAGCAATTTCTGATCTTATTGATGTGTTTGCTCCTGCCTGCTTAGAGCTGTGCGGAACATTGCCTGCATACTAATTTTGTTAGATGTATTGATTATGCCAAAGAGCAGCTCTCAAGATGTTGTTTACTGGGATCTGAAGGCAGGTTTGGGCCTTTGATTTTGTTGTTCGGTTGTTGGTTTGTTGTGGGTTTTTTGTTTTGGTTTGGTTTTTTTTCCCCCAAAGCCACAAGAAACAGAGAAAGGAAAAAAGAAATCAACTGCTGAGTGTGGAGGACATTGAGATGTGCTTATCCCTCAATATGTAGTGCTCATAGATGGAGGAATATGCTGCAGGCACATCACATTCAATGAGCTAAAAGCATCCTCATGTCAATCCCAGGCCCGGGGTGCTCCCCCTCACCATATGGAGGGGCCCTGGCAGCTGCTGTGGCTCTTGTCCCAGGAGCCTGCCTGCCTGCTGCACCATATGCTGCTGCCGCTGCGGTGGTGTCCCCAGCACACACAAGCCCAGCCAAGGCACGGGGGGCTGGGGATGCTCCTCTAAGCCACTTGCTCTGCCAGAGAAAATAAGCTAAGGAGCTTATCATGGCATTGGCACACGTGGCTTGGAGGACTGACCTAGCAGCACCTTCTCTGTGATGGGAGAGGCAGGAACGTGAGAGGGTCCTGGGCAAAGGGTTGCTGCTGCTTGCTCATTATCCAGAAGACGACACTTGGGCCACCAAGCAGAGTAAAACAGTAGATTAAGAAGAGAACTTAAATACTGGAGGAGTGATGCCTGGAGAGTGATCCTGCAAGTAATTTCTCGCTGCAGGCTTTCCAAAAATACCCTGATATGTGGGTGCCTATTAAAAGCAGAGCAAGGGATTCAGAGGAAGGTATGGACTCGTTCCAAGGGCTAATTACAGTTAGGCCACCCGCTGGGGAAAAAAAATGCTGGAGTCTGGATAAAAACAGCCTTCCAAGAAGCTAGGGCATCAGTAACCTTCTCGTGTGAAACCAGAGATAGGGTGTGAGGAGAATGAGACAATATTTGCTGGAGGATGACAAGGAAGACCTAATAGAGCCAGGTACAGCTAGGCATAACAGGATGAAATGCAGGCATAGCGAGTGGAGGGAAAATTTCCTATCCATGACATTTACTAGATAAAAATTTTCAATGGAAACAGAGAAGGGAAAAAAATAGACAAAGTAAAATACTGGGAATTCAATATCCCGGGAGGAAAAGCTGGACTGTCTAATAAATCTGCCCCACAGTCTCTAGCCACATATTAATGCTGGTAGATACTGCCCAGCATTGAGCAAGAGCAACCTCATCCCTGTTGAAGATAACAGCAGCTTCACCATGGAGCCCAAACCTCAACCACAACCCAGAAAATGATCTCCTCGTTCCACAGCTGGGTTAATTAAAATGGAAGGAGGCTGTGGCCCTGGCTTTTCCTGGCTTCTTCTAGCTCCTATTTACCAGCTACCATTCGCCCCTTGCTGAAAGCCTCAGAACACAGAAATGCTTTTGTCATTTTCTTATGATTGCCTTTTGTTCTCCAAGTGCCCTCGGAAGACTTTTCCAGGCCCAAACACCTGAAAGACCTCTCTAAACCAAAGCACCTCAGCAGCCAGAAAATGACCACTCTGATTAATCAAGAGTTCTGATTAATGAAGGAGCAGCCTTTCATGTTCTGCTGTACCTCACGTTTCAAATCAGCGTTATTATTTACTCGCTGGCTCAGCTGCCCTGCAATTTTCCTCTGCAGATCCCTATTTTGACAAATTATATGGCTTTTTTTTTTTTCTTTTTTTCTCCCTTCTTTAATGCTGCAATTATTTGGCGAAACAATTTCACTACTGAATATTCATAGGGCTGTAAGAGCTCTGCTCACTCATGTACATAAATTACAGAGCTCCTCCACAATTTTTGCCTCTCTCCGTGTTGTTAACGCCGACGTGAGAACGTAAAGAAGAGCTTCCTCTACAGCCCACAGCCCCCAGCAGAAGAAAGAAGTGGAGGTGAAACAAGGAACACAAAGAAGGACATCTGAAAGTGCCTCTCAGGAGGCAAAGTGCATACCTTTGGACCAGAAAAGAAGAAACAGCAGGACGCTTCCCATCTTGAACCGCATCTTTCCCAGCCTCTGTTGGGAATGGCTCCTTAGTGTGCTGCTTGGCTTGCTGGGAAGGCAAGAGATTAATTTAAGCATTGCCTAAGCACCTTACTCCCCTCCATTCTCCTGATTGTATCAAGCACCATCAAGCCAACCGCACAATTATTCCTGTCAAGCTCCATGTGTGATTTTTACAAGGTAAAAAGTACTGAGGCACCGTCGCTCTGAGTGTGGATTTGATTGTGTAGGCAGGCACAGGTCCAAATAAACAAGTATGACCCTACCTAAAAGCCACCCAGAAATGCAGCTGCCTGATGCTTATGTCTTTAGTATATATTGTCTGTTGTATGGAGGAGCTATCAATTACCTCCCACCACAGTTATTTACCTCTACACCATCAGTGCCTTTCCTAAAAACAGCTGTGCATAGAAATCTGCCCTGGCCTTGCTGCTCTCCTAGTCACCTAATTACATGAGGCTGAAAACTGCAATTAGTAGATCAAATAGAAATAGCACATTCAGGGGTTTACTTGCTGAGCTGTAAAAATCTCTACAGAAGAAAAAGAAAAGGAGTAAACCTCCCTTTGCTAACAGCTCTACCTCCTCTCAACCAGTTTACATCCAAGAGAGCTATCTGTTTGAGTTCGAAATGACTGCAAACAAGGACTGCCAATGATGTCAGTGGATCTTGCACCTGTTCCTCCAACCTCTGTTAATTATGTGCAATTAGTAGTGAATTTTTTCATAGAGGTTTTGGAAAGCCAGTTGCTTCAGAAGCAGCTCGTTTTGTTTCAGGAGAGTGAGCTGCCCAGGGAGGTGGTCGAATTGCCCTCCCCGGATGTGTTTAAGGGTTGTTTGGATGTGGTGCTTGGGCGTATGCTATAGGGTGAATCTTGTAGAGTAGGGTTCTGGGTTGGACTTGGTGATGCTGAGGGGCTTTGCCAACCTGCATGTTTCTGTGATTCTGTGATCTTGGGTTGTATGCACAAGGAATAGACAGGGAAGAGATAAAGCTCTGCACGGATGACACGGACTGCCTCTGAATTAAGCTAGACAACCTGTCTCTAGTCTTCTGGTCTACAGCCATTCCAGAAATGCTGCACCAATAAGGATAATGACTTCTCTGAAATGGTCCCCTGGGCAGGATTCATCTCGCCTGCCTTTGGATACTCCCAGGCTTGGAATGTCCCAGAAAAGGGCTGTCAGGTATCAACATCAATCTGCAGCCGCACCTCCAGCACTGATGTGTTCCAGGCTTGCAAAGGCTGCGACATCTAAGTGACAAGTCTCCTGCCAAGGAGGCTCACTGCTTTGCTCAGCCTCAAGCAGTTTAACCTCATCAACCCAACATTCTCCCCACTTTAATTGACCCTCACAGAGAGGGGGAGTTATTGCGGGCAGACCCCTGGGTGGTCACAGCCATGCTGCTGGGACAGCTCAGCCCAAACACTGGGGGAGCATCAATGCATGGCAAGGCAAGCAAGCAGGGTAGCTTATCCCAGGCACTAGGAGGGGCTTCTTTTGCTAAGGGCTCCTGATTCTTTTTTCTTTTCTTAGAGGCCTCATGCTTACGTGCAGGTCTAGCCAGAGGGTGAACAGACTTTACTGAGGGTACCAGGACACAGTGCTACCATAGCTGGGCATCTTGCTGCAGGCTCTATGAAGTATCAAAGATCTCTCTCCCTCTCTCTCTTTGTGGTCCAGTTTAAGATGGGCTGCCACAGAGACAAATATTTCCAGAGCTGCTGAAGGCAACTGGCTATCTATGCCCTCTTTGCACTGATGAGCACTTGGTATTTAAATCCCAGCTTAAAAACCCCTAAATACCTTCATCCACATATCTCTTGGGAAAACAGACCTGGGCTTCAGCCTCTCGCCTTATGGCTTCATAAGCACAGGGCACTGGGAGGCAGAGCTGCCCACACAGAGAGAAATCACCTCCTGCCTGTTTTAAAAACCAAACTCTCTCCCCCATCTCCTCAAGTCGTTTGAAATCAGCTTGGTTCATGACCAGCTCCACCCTTTGAATACGCCTTGGTTATATGCAAGAAATGCAGTAGCTCAGGGATGGTGCTCAAAACCACCACAGCTATTACCAAAGAATATTTCACCCAAAAGAACACTCTCAGGACTGATGACTCTTCACTTAGAAAATACCATCCCAGCAGGAAAAAAAAAAAGGAAAAAGAATCAGCTTTTGTTTAAATATAAATCTGTAGCATTAGAAAACCCAAACTGGTTCACACAGAGAGAAGAGCCTTGAAATTAAAGTCTCCATGTAAAAACGATGCAGTTCAGAGCCTCTCTGTCTAATGGTGTTGATGGTTCTTCATTTTAGGAACTGTAAACAGCAAAACTCCATCCTTGGAAGTGGGAGCCTCATCCCTGGAAGTTTTTAAGGCCAAGCTGGATGTGGCTCTGGGCAACCTGATCTAGGGTAAGGTGTGAGATCCAACCCATGTCAGGAGGACTGGATCAAGATGATCCTTAAGGTCCCTTCCAGCCCTGAGAATGCTGTGATTCTCCATGTTCAGCTTGTGTTGTAGTGGCCTGAAGACATCTCAGTAGGTTTTCATGGCCTTCAGATACCTTGGTGCATATTCTTTCCTTTTATTGTAGGAAACAACACAAAGGCCATCCTTCAGCTTTGGGATGATTTTAGTTCACGAGTACCACTTGTGTTTCCAGGGGCATAGGGGTACACAGGGTGGTGAAACTCCAGGGATGGCTGCAGGGGAACAAAGACAAGTGCAGGCTGTTGAACACACAATCACAGAACTCTTGATGTTGGAAGAGACTTCTGAGGTCATCAAGTCACAGGATCACAGGATGTTAGGGATTGGAAGGGACCCAAAGAGAGCATCGAGTCCAAACGCACTGCCAGAGCAGAACCATACAATTGGTCTCAGGTTACTCTCCTGGAGCTCACAATTCCACTGCTGCTGCTAAGCCACTACCACTAAACCACATCCCTCAGCACTACATCCACACTTCCCTGGGCAGTCTGTTCCAATCACAGAATGTCAGGGGCTGGAAGGGACCTCCAAAGCTCATCCAGTCCAAACCCTCCCTGCCAGAGTAGGATCTCCTATACCAGACAACACAGGAACACATCCAGGTGGGTTTTGAATATCTTCAGAGAAGGAGACTCCACAACCCCCCTGGGCAGCCTGTTCCAGTCTTCACCCTCATAGTGAAAAAAATCCTCCACATGTTTACATGGAACTTCCTATGCCTCAGGGATGCTCCCTGGCATGGGTCCTTTTGCAGCTGGCCTGAACCACAATTTTACCAGGAGCCTTCCAGTATCTGAAGGGGGTCTACAAGGAGGGCCAGGTAGGGACTGTTGACAAGGTCTTGTAATGACAGGACAAGGAGGAATGGGTTTAAAGTGGCAGGGGGGAGATTTAAACTGGATGTTAGGAAGCTCTTGACAGTGAGGGTGGTGAGACACTGGCACAAGTTGCCCAGGGAAGCTGAGGAGCACAGAATCACCCAATGTGACCAAAGATCACATTGGGTGCTCCACAACCTCCCTGGAGGTGTTCAGGACCAGGCTGGATGAGGCCTTGAGCAACCTGTTCTAGTAGGAAGTGTCCCTGCCTATGGCAGGGTGGTTGAAACTGCATGATCTTTGAGGTCACTTCCAACCTGAACCTTCCTATGATTCTGAGTTGGCTAACAGTTAACCAGCTTGGCTGTGACTGGAGGCCAGAGTTCCACTCCATACCTGGCCCTTGCTTTGCTCACAGACACAAACACAGCTCAGCACCACTGAAGCGGCCCCGTGGCAACACCTGATGCAGATGTAGTATCTTCTGTTTTCTGAGTATGGCAGAGCTGTGCCTCCCAGAGCTCTCTGGCACTTGACCAACCAGCAGCATGCACATGTGCCCTCAGAAGGGAAGCAGGAGGCACAAGCAGTGGTGTGTGAGAGGGAAAGTGCAATTCCACCTAGCGACTGCATGCTTCTCTCAAAGCCTGAGTGCCAGATGAGCTGCACCAGAGTGGCACGAGCAGCTCTGGCCTGAGAGCTTAGCACACACACACACACACACAGAGCCTGCAGTGTCTCAGCAGGAATGTGTGAGTGGCACACACAGGCAGAGGCTCCTCTCACAGGTGGTGTTCAGCCCTCCCAGAAAGGAAGCCTCTGACAAGCAGAGGCTCCAGCTTGTCCTAATAATCCTCTAGGGACTAGGATCTAAGCTGCACCTGTGAGAAAGGGCCCAGAGGGGGGTACAGAATGGCCCACAACAGCCCACAGATCAGACAGGTTTAACAGGAGAAGCAACACTTTGGTGTCGTGGTTTTAAAGAGCCAATGGAATGAAGCTCTCAAATTGGAGAAAAACAAAATTGTATTTGGACAGAGAGATACAGACAGAAATTACAAAGCAGATACAAAATCCATAGCGAACCCCCTTGAATTTTCCCCCAACTCAAAACTAAATCTATACTTCCCAGTGCTCCAATCCCCCTCCCCACCATGCCTCTGCCATCCAAGAGGCCTAAACACAGCCTCTGGAGGTCCCCAAACAGGCCTGCTCCTTCCATGTTTGTCCTGATAAAGCAGCTCATCACTAGTCAGGCCACTTGAGTGCTGTGTCCAGTTCTGGGCCCCTCAATTCAAGAGAGATGTTGAGGTGCTGGAAGGTGTCCAGAGAAGGGCAGCAAGGCTGATGAGGGGCCTGGAGCACAGCCCTGTGAGGAGAGGCTGAGGGAGCTGGGGGTGTGCAGCCTGCAGAAGAGGAGGCTCAGGGCAGACCTCATTGCTCTCTACAGCTACCTGAAAGGAAATTGTAGCCAGGTGGGGCTGGGCTCTGCTCCCAGGCACCCAGGGATAGAACAAGGGGACACAGCCTCAAGCTGTGCCAGGGAAGGTCTAGGCTGGGTGTTAGGAGGAAGTTCTTGCCAGAGAGAGTGATTGGCATTGGAATGGGCTGCCCAGGCAGGTGGTGGAGTTGCTGTGCCTGGAGGTGTTGAAGCAAAGCCTGGATGGGGCACTTAGTGCCATGGTCTGGTTGATTGGCTAGGGCTGGGTGCTAGGTTGGGCTGGATGAGCTTGGAGGTCTCTTCCAACCTGGCTGATTCTATGATTCTACGAAAGGAGAGTGAGCTGGCCTCACTCTGAGTTTATGAAGAGGTAGCAGAACTATGGGATTGAATAACAATCTTCTAGTCCCTAGAGGATTATTAACCCTATAGTTCCCAACCTGGGACACTTGATTATTAAGCTTCCAACCAGCTGTTTCCCCACGTGGGCTCAGCACTCCACCCTATGCTCCCTCCTCTACTGCAGGCAGAACTGACACGTACTTATGAGGTTGGCCGCCTTGGTGGTGAGGAAAAAAAGCGAACAGTCACTCAGAGCTTTAAGGGAAATGCAGGAAAACGAAGCTTGAGGAGGAAGAAGAAAAAAAAAACCCCACAAAAAATAAAGCACCTGGCGATGGTTCCACTGGGGCTCGAACCCAGGACCTTCTGCGTGTAAAGCAGACGTGATAACCACTACACTATGGAACCGCCACGTACAGCAGGCCTCGGGCTGCTGCCCCTATCGACGAGCAGCTGAGGAGCCTCTTCCCGCCTCTCCTGCGCGAACGCGGCGCGCGGACGGGCAGCCGGCGGGCTCCTGAGGGAAGCTGCAGGGGCCCTCCCCACGGGGTTTTGGTTTTTTTCTTTTGTGTGCATATTTTTCTTTTGATGGTTAATTAAAAATTATCTTAAGGCGGTTTCTGTTCCCCCTCAGCTGCAGAGGAGCGATGAGAGGGTTAAATCACTTGAATAGCGCTCATGTTATAGGGGAAGGGGTTTTTTTCATGCGATTTGCTGCAGGGGTTCCTCTCTGCGTTAGGTAGGGCCTAGCTCCAGGCCTGTTCCCGCAAACATGGTCTGGAGAGGCAGGTGGTGAGCCTGGGGGGCACGAGGACCTCTACACAGCCTTATGCCCTGTGTAGCAGGTGCTGTGAGTGCTCCCCGTGCGTGTATTTGGTGCATCTTTGCTCTCGTGCTGTGTGCACCTATCGTCATTGCCTCTTAGCCCTGGTTCGGAAGTGGCTGGGCAAGCTTCACTGCGCATCCTGCTACTGCTGCTGCTCATTCTGCCGCGCCGCTGGTCTGCTCTGCTGCTCTGTTCCCCCAGGTGAGCGGGGAACAGAGGTCCGTAAGCTGGTTCATTAGGTCTCGGTACTCAGCAGGGTGACGAAAGCAGGGGGTAAAGGCTGAGCTCCGTGAGAGGTACAGCGACACCGCTGCAGTTTCGGGAGAATTGTGTGTACATCAGTCACGGGAATGCGCTCCGCTGCTTACTGTGGAGGGTTTCCGCTCTTTTTCAGTAGAGGAGGAAGGTGTAGGCGATTTCCTCGGTACGGAGGACAGTGTTTAAAACAGCGTGCGGAACGTGCGGAAGCCTGGGGGAGCTGCTGAGTGGTGCGTAATGGCTCTGCCAAAAGTTACGATCTCTCCTTTCATACACACGCTGCGGGACAGAGTTTTGCAGACCGAGGCGTGAAAGCGACCATTTGCTTTCTAAAACCCACCTGGAACGCATCGAGGCTTTTCCTTTCCAGGCAAGGCAGAGGCGCTGAGTGCGGACTTTCTCCCGACACCAGCGAAGCCTGTGGGCCTGCACCGCGGCCCTCGCCGGGCGGCAGCAGACGGGCGGG